>KZ308717.1:202013-226264 GCA_000376725.2 Ladona fulva | reverse complement strand
TATTTAATTTTTTTCCTCTTAAAATAAACTTTAAAGTCTTCTATTAGATAACTTTTTCATATGAAAAGTTTAAAGACAGATATGAATACATAAATTTGACTTTTAAATAAAAGAAATATCAACAGCTATGTTTGCTTAAATTAGTCAACTTTGAACTTGAAGTTTCAGAGAAGACTTAAGTTGTAATTTTAACTTAAACCCCGTCTGTCTGAGCATTTTTCATGTAAATTGATCAGTTTAGTTGGAGGTGCTTCCAAGTTTGCTAAATTTTTGATGATTTAATATTAAAGTGATAATAAGTGTATTTTTATATAGCAAACTTTATAGAAAACACAACTATGGTTAGCGATAATAGTTGGTGGCATCCAAAATTTGCTGCAAACCTTTTTAAAAAGTAATTTCATTTGGTGAAAAAAGACTTAAGAAATATGACCTTATGGATAATATCGTTAAATCAAAAAGGGGAATGAAATTTTGCACCTAATTTATGTTAAATTTAAGAAATGATTGTCAGAAAGAAGAACAAGTTACTCTAGAGGAGTCTCAACAAATTTGTGCTCGTTAAAGTACTTAACGGAAGAACAAAGATCCTGAATTTATAGATGTAAATGAAAGACGATTATTTAAGTGCATTATCATATCATCAAAGAAACTTTTTAAGCTCAAAGATCGGCAGAAATAAAATATTACCCTTCAGGTATTCTGTCTTCATCATCTCCTAACGGCAATGCCCCCTCAGCATCACCTAAACAGAAAATAATTTATAAAGTAAGTTGCAACCACTTTTAACAAGAGGAATTCATAAAAGTTATCTTTTATGAATTCCTCTAAATAATTATCTATGTATATTAATATCTATGTTTAATAGATGAATCTAATATCATGAGGAACCTTAAGGTAAAATAGAATGTACCGATCCAACCTTTATTCCTACCTTGACTGCACCTATCCAAGGAGCACCAATGAGGGTAGTATATGAAAGTCTTACATGACTAGAGTTATCAGCCTATTAAGGCCTCCTAGGACTCGATCCGCTCATCACGGACATGTGACCATCATTGAAGCTGCAGAATATACAACTCTACGAACAACACCTCAACTTGTATGAATTTCATATTTTCATCCCTAAAAAACTTTTGAATGTCACATATTGGTCCCATTATTGTATCACCAAATTTTTGCTTAAATCAGACATTCTGCTACCTTATCCAAACGATTATCTTTCGCAGAGATAACTTTTCATTTAAAAAAAAATAATAATCTATTCCTCTACGTCATTTAAAATTTTCCTTCCCGTAATTTTACTATAATTCAAATAACGTCTTTAGAGATTATCAGCGCCAAACTATGCAGTTAACGTTTTCCAGTAAAAGAGGTTCCAAAACAATGAAGTACAAAGTATTTCTTTGAGATTAAAGAACGTTTTTTTCCCCTCGCATCACTACTGTAAAGAATGTATTGGCAGTATAAGATGGCCATACTCTTGGAAAACATCATTCATCGATATTTTTTAACATCCATTGAATATCTCATTCGTCGTTAGAGAAATTACTCACTACTAATTACAGAAATTAACATATTATTTATTAAACAAGGTTTTCTTGAAAACCATATCGCTTTTCCGCACCGATTGTCTTTTCAAAACTGTCCGATATCATTCAAAGTCCTACTCTTCTGTCAAAATACGCGCTAGTACTATTTTATTCTTTCAGTCTCCATTTTCTCTTTAGTTTTTTAATAGATTGTATTAATCTGTATCAACTCTGGATTTCATGACGTTTTCCCATTTTCAAAATTTCCCTTCATATAAAAAAAGCCCATCTTTGGGAATTAGGGTCTACCGCAGAAAGTCGAATTTTGATATTTGTCAGTATTTATATGTATATACGTAATCAGTCTATTTTTCAAGTTTTGTGACTTGTTTTTACTGAAATCATTCCTTATAACCTTGAAAACTAAAAATTCTCCAAGAAATTTACTCCTTGGGTAATAAACATTTCAATATAATACGATCTGCGATATAGTCTCTCCTCGGAAAACCTAAATCGTAAAATACAAATTATCGCTGAAAGGAACGAGGTGAAAGAAAGCTTAATTTTCTAAATGAGTACTACGTTCAGGTACGAAATCCATCGTTTATCTACCTATGTTTTCCTTGATTTCTTCGAATCGCGTCATCATTCCCTTTGGCGCAGTTTGCATCATCATTTTTGCCGTGGCATACATTATCCTCTCCAATCCTCTTTAATTATTGGCTACCCGGAATTGGGAAAAAATTCAAAAAAGTTTTCCGTGGAGTTATATGTAGCCTTCTTGTCGTGTTTTTTCTAGTGGCGAATATTTGGATTAAAATACTTCAGCTATTTTCTCTGAAAATTCTCACTTTTCAGAAAGAAATGTGGACAACTCTTTCGTTACATGCATATATATTCTCAATCAATTTCGGTTAAAAACTGAGTCTCGGCTCAAATTGAGAATACGGTTCCAATTGGGAATTCCGCTTGAACGATATCAATTAGTTCTGTAACTGCGATGGATTTTAAAATCCGTTTGAATTTGTAGTAATGAATGGAACGAGAGATTAAGACTTACAAGTTGTACGCTATGTAAATTGTTCATTCATGTGATAAGAAATTGTTCCATTTCAATAATCTATATTATTTCAGACACGTAGTTTTGCTATCTGTATTTGCTAAACAAATACTCTATAATTCAAAGTTTATAAACTATTATTCTTCATTTTAAATCAAATAAATTGTTAGATTTCTATTTAAACCATCATTATCTTTAAACAAATAAAACTGAGTACGAAATACCGTATTTTGTACAACTAAAGACTTTATAATCAACTTACTTGGGTAGGTGTAAGACAAACATATCCAGGAGAGAACAAGACACCAAAGGAAAAGGAGAGAGACCGATGACTTGGCCATCTGCTCACCAGTGCAAAGCAGGAAAAAGGAGAGAAGAGGTGTTTCAGCGAATATATAGCCTCTGAGTAGACCTTCGCGCTACCGGTCAAGGTCGTGTACTGCCCAAGGCTTGCTGAGTCTGTTCCTTCCGAAAATACGAAGAAGTTTTCTTTTCTTTGTGGTAATTGTCTATTTCGTCGGAATAGGTGTTCCGTGAATCAAGGGACTGTGGAAACAATTGTCCGCGAGCTTTGTATGTCCTATGTTAGTAAGTTAAGTTGATGACTTCACGATGTTCCGTCAAATCTATGACCACTTCTCTTCGCATCATCCTCAACAAGGAATAGTCCGATTTGTGCTGAAAGTCTGAATTATATAACATACATAACACTTAATTAATAAAGGTACCATTCGCATTCATAATCGAGTTTCACATAACCTCTCATTGGAGATACAGGTGCCAAAATCTTTTTCAGAATCTAGTATTCCAATAAACTGAGTGTGATTGTCATTTAACTGGATTAATTTACGGACATTTTTCATTTCCTGTTATTCCATTGTCATCCTAGCACTCCGATTGCGAGCATGGTATAAACAGTAGAGACTTGCAGTAAAATGAGTTCTTCCTGAGATCTCTCCTAACAAGGGGATGGCTTTACGAATTATTCCATGATTGGCGAGCGTATTACATTAAACGATAGTGCTTGAATTTGAAATAATTAATAATAAACAAAGTATTAAATTACCAATTTAAATAGTAATTCAAATTGAAAACGGTTAGTTTTCTTACATAAACAGATTATAAGGAAATTAAAAATAATGAAGAAAATATCATAAAGCGAAAAATGCAGCCATAAATATTTATCTACTTTCTTTCTATACATTACTCGTATATGAAGTTTAAACAATATTCAATTCCATCTACTCGTTAAATTTTGAGCTTATCAAAAAATATCATTGTAGAAGTCACAATAGAAGAAACGACTCTGCCCGGGGCGCCAATATTCCTCAGACCGGCTCTGATAACAGATATGTTTTAAAATAAGGTAGAGTAAATTACATCATGTTTTACGGGGGTGTTTAATAGTTATCATTATAATGAACGTATGAAATATTGTCAAGGATTATCAGATAAAAATTACGAAAGTCTCTAGTTAAATTAGTTTATCTTCGCTGTCTGAACTTCAACAAGCATCTGCGGTTTATCAGATTTCTCAATGCCTTAGAAATATTAGTGAGTAATTTAAGAAATAAAAGTCTGCGGGTAACAGGGCCAAGGACTGTTCAGATACACACTGGACTATTTAGATGATACACTGTTGATGGAACATTTTCTGAGGCCTATGTCCTTTCGTTAATTGGCTATCCACGCAGTTCTCGATTCAGGTGATGCCACTAATACATCGGGGTGCTGGATCATCGCTGGAGAATGTTTGACCCCAACGGAATCGAAAACAAGTCCTCAGAAAACGCGGAAGAGCGCTTCTCTAAGAGACTGGCTAGTGATTTACTACCTCGCATTAACAAGGCATTAATTTTCTTTAATTTTTCTATTTTGAAAGTCTTTACTCAAACTACGAATTTGGTAAGCTTTCGTCCTTGGCTTTCGACCGGTCTTTTCCTTTCCTTTAAACTGATATCTCTCTTTTTCGGGTATGTTATTAGTTTCCCTATTAGAAAAATCGCATACTGTAATAATGTACCCCTATTTTCAAATAAAAATGTCGTCAATAAATAATTCATCAGCTTAGGTAGTGGGCCACATTGCAATAGGATTGTTTATGAATCGCTTTTCTATTGTCTTCAAATCTCCAAAATGCAGTTTTAGTAAGATAATATCTCATATGTCTTTGATAGAAATTTGCATAAATTCCTTTACTTAATCATACTCGAGGAAACTTATTAAAAGTAAGTTGAGCATATATTATTCACTGCGTTAACTCCGCAAAAATTTGCTTAACCGTCATGTCATAGGGACTATCATTCTTTGATATCTAATTCCCTTAAGTTTTAACTTCCCTTCTTAAATTTTTAATCTGGAGTTAACGTCATGAAAATTGTGGTAGTCAGCAATATATTGCTATATAAATTGATTTGATATTTATTGTACATACATTAGTACGTCCATTTTATTATTAATAACGATATCTGCACTAAAGGATATAACTTTCAAGTTCTTAAGTAATAAATTATTAGCCTAAAAGTTCAAAAAAATATTTAATTTTAAAGTAAAAAACATGGATAAAGAAGTAAGCTTTTCTGTAATTCTTTCTCTTAAGTGATACTCTCATGTAAATCACGTGATGATCACGTAATTTAAGAACCCATAATCCCAAGGGTGCTAGTTTCATAAGGATTCCTTTATTAATATTTTTGGGTAGGCGAGAACTACATTTTTGACTTTATGATCGAATCGATTTATTTAGTATAATTTTAATAAAAATGGATTTTATAAGTTGGTTCGTTATAGCGTAAGTGTAGATAGGGGTTGAATGACTCTAACAAGTTACACTGAAGATGCTACTAAAAATTCCTTATCGTAGTTTTTGAAAGATTTATAGGTATACATCTAAAAGAAGAACACCTTCGACGGCTCGATTACGAGTTACTCGTTACAGTTCGTGAGATGCGGATGATATATTTTGCCATGCACTCGACGGCCAATCAGAGTTAGGGTCAGCAACGTCGGTGTTAAAAACTCGCTCTGCAGGAATGGATGGTAAAGGAGCGAAGGCAATGAAAGCCCAACCAAGGCAAACATTTGAGGCAAATGAACGAACTGGCAGTTTCCCGCTCTAATTTCACCACCTCCTCTTAATTTTAAAATTTGTATGATGTAAAATATATTTACTTTTATTTTAGCGGTGATAAGATTCCTCGGAATTGGGAATATGGTATCAGATTGATATCGGAGAATTATTAACTCGATTTCCTATTAAAAAAAAAGATCCTTTGGAATTTTTCGTTTCATACTCATTTTTCCATTACTGGTATTAATAATAAATAGAAAAATACCTTTAGATTTTTTACTATTAGTAGAACTAAAATCTATGTATCTTATTAACGCCTAAATATGGAATTCATTGTGAATTTATCTTTCTTATACATTAGTAACCATTAAACTCCCCAGTCATTTTATTGTATTTATATTTAACATTTTAAAAATATATCAGTTATTTTATACGTCTAGTTAGTCCTGACCCAAAAGGTATCAATTCTAAGTGTATAATAATTTAATATATTTAGAACGGATAAATGGTTTGATTGATACAGGAATGGCTTCAAATAAATTAACACATAATTAAATTTATAAAGGGATGTCAGTTATGACTATGAAATCAACGTTCATAGAACTCTATTTTTCAAATATAACCGTTAATTCTCCTTTTAAATTCAAGGCGTTTTCTTTTAGGATAACAAATTGAACTCGGCATCAATAATCGGGTCTGGTAAATGCACCCGTCAAGCATTATGGAATTCAATATAAGATGAACAGTATTCTACTATAACTAAATACGCAACCTATTCCTACTCTAACTTTTTAAAATACTAATCAGGATAGAATATAAAGCTAACACTGTTAGTAGAATTCCAAAAAAGGAATTCGTACCCGATTTCCTTGAATATTATGCAACTCGTGACAAAACTCACAGCTTTAAAAGTTCGTTTGCGTTAAAAAACCGTTTCTCTCCCAAAAATCTTCGTTTTTCCCACCATATATTTTTTCCCACCCACCATTCCAATCACCATATCAACATTGTACGTATGTCTCGATTGCGTAAGATCATTATTTCCAATTTATTTTGTTAAAGGAAACGAAGTCTGCAAGACATTAAAACGAACTATATATGCATTACTTATGGAGGTAATGTGATCTTACGGAAACGTATTATGTGCTACTTGGCTCGAACGTCAACCTTCTCGGGGATGAGAATACTTTTCCTTGAGCCCTCTACGTTGCAGAAACACAATGCGATCCGTCTCACATCTCTACATCAAACTGTTACTGAAATAGAGCGGGAGCGTCACACAGACGAACGGACGGAAATGATAAAAGGGTTTCTTCGAGTTTCTTCCCAATTCTTTAACTTTCCATGAAGTCCGCTTGTTTCGGTTCCAAATAAAATTTTTACTTTCGATCTCTTTACGTTCTTAATTCTCATTAATTATTATAAAACGTTAGTTTAAATATTATGATCAAAATTATGTAGTATAAGAAAAAAATGGGCTCAAACCGTTGTTTTGCTGCATCTCTCTCTTTTCCTGACCCAAACCAACAGTACGAACGAAAGAGACCGAATCTTAATCGTTGCAAAAATTGGGATCGGGAATCGTATTTGAATCGGAACAGTAGTATCGAGAATTGTGCCAGATTCGGTAAAAGTTTTGGTATCGTCCCATAAGTAACTTGTTAACATTTTAAAACCTAACAAATTTCAGTATTTTAATATCATATTCGAGATCTAGATGGAATCTATAATAAGGATCATCTGTATGCCAATAAGTTTGTACTGCGGTCACTAGCGGGACGCTAACTTTTGTAAAACTCTCGGGTAGGCGTTTGAGACGAGAAATCTCAAAAAAATTCATATTCTACGATTATATTGGCCATTTAAATATAAATGACATAATTTCATCAGTAAAGGACTTTACCAATGAAATTGATTCAGACTAATTCATATTGGTAAGGTTTTAAAAGTTTTCGGAAAATTTTATTTCAAGAACTTCTGTCCTATCCTTAAAAAATATCTCATCAGGAATTCTTCATGTATTTATATGGAATGCAGGCATTAATATACTCGAGGAGTGCAAAAAGTTATAAACGATCGGCAAAATAGAACATTTAATTCATTCCCGCCAATACATGACGTTTCCGGTTACAATGATTTAGTTAACTTTTCAAATAACATAATTAGTCCACATGTGGATTTGACGATAAGGAACAAATTTTTGGAAACATTCCTCTGAAGCACTTCGCTTTCTAGCTGCGAATGTCGGAATTTAAGAAAGACTGTGACTGTTCGTTAGGAAGCAGCAGAAATGTGGATATAGAGGAGAATTATGAAAATTAATTAGACAGAATGGAAAACAAATTTCGGAATCTTAAAACAAGTGAACGAAGAGAGACAACTGATGGCCGCGATGGAAAAAAGGAGAGTTAGTTTCTTTGGTTATGCATTGAAACATAACAGGCTGATCAAAGTAGTTTTAGAGCAAAAAGTATTAAGAAGGAAAAAAGAAGAAGACGACCAAGGAAAAAGTTCCTACATGACATGCAGGCAAGAATCAGGGTGGAATCATATCATGTCCTCGAGAGAATTACAGAAGACGGGTTCTCCTGGCTGCAGCGACAAGGATTTGCCTTTATCTGTTGAATAGACAAGGGAACGCACATTCCCTCCTGTTTTTAAAACTCAAAGGTTGTATTTCTAATCGAGGTCAATGGAAGAAAAGAATAACGAAGATTTAAATCCACACTAAATTCCAAATATTGAACTTTTTAACTCCTAAAGAAACAAAATTTAAAATGTTTATCTTGATCTAATTTTATAATTTCATTTCATACAGTGCGTTGTAGCAATTGATAACAATCAACTATTTTGAAAGGAAGATTAACCTCAAACAATTGTTCAACGGGTTAATGTAAATCCCGTCCTCTTCATATTTAAAACGTAATTATATTCTTCGGTCTCTTAATATCAATTTCCTTTACCTAAACGCACTAGAAAATGTTTAACAGATTCACAACTTTCTACCCGTAGTAAATAATAATAATTAAATTCATCACAGAGGTTTCGAAAGCGGAGAATATTTCTCATGACAACGAGCACAAACGCAGATTTCAACATACCAATAGACGATCGCCTATGCAGTCCACCTCCTTATAGTTTACCCTTCATAAGATAAAAATACTCGTAAACCACACGATGGCTATCATTTCCAACTTATGTAGAAAAATATAGCCATGTAGCCAATTGGTCATTACAACCTGAATGTTCAAAAGTTTCCAACAATTTCCTAAATAATTCATCTATTATCGCGATTCCGTAAACAGCGATTGTGTCCCTCACACTGAAAACTGCTGAAACAGACGAAGAAAAAGAGCTCGTGACGAGGTAGAGGAGTGTTAAAGGAATAAACTGCGTTGACGGATTATGTCCAATGGATGTAGATGGACCAGTATATACGTCCTCTCCGATTTCTCCTACCTTGGATTTTTAGTAGTCCGAAATTTCTCTGTAATCTTGATTGTATTTTTATTATCAAAGGAGAAACATGAATAAAGATCGTTATGATGTCTCTGGAATAGACGAATAGGAAGACCCGAATGAAGACCGAATTCCCAAGATATATTTCCACCTATATTGCATCCTTCTTAATGGAAATTTCACAACTATTCAGATATAACGATAAGTCACTGTCCTTCGCGCCCGTATTCGCATCAAGAATTTTCTGAAAGAGTTTGACCACCGAAAATCACCTAGCGCCTACGGCCGCATATCTAAATGATTATTTCAAATGGTACCCAAAGTAATTAGGAAACGATGCCTTAATGACATAACATCGTATTTTGAAAACGTCAGCTGGGAAAACCAACTAAAACAATTCTCTAGAAGTTCGAATTCGTGAAAACAAATAATGATTATAAAATTCTAAGAATTCTGAAACCAATTTCTGAGCAAAACCAAGACCAATAAAGCTTTCGAAACTAGCCACTCCAATTATGATTATGGAAAACAATGATGTTCGGTGGTGAATATTTTCTGCGGTGAATTGTTTACAAGTGTAGAAATTTAGATGAAAATTACAAATTAGTGTGAATTTTCTTAGTGGGAGAAATCCCTAAAGATGGATATAACTTTTTAGAGAGAGGGACCCTTCTGTGAGATTTGATACTCACACTTACCTCGTGTTCACTTTATACAATAAGCGTTAGTAATTTATTTAATAGCCTATTATTCTACCAATGTGTGCGAATTAAGGCAAGAAAGATCGCTAAAATAAAATTAAAAATCTGATGAGTAAAAATAATTGTATTATTGTATACAAACGTTTTTTTCAAAATTTCTTAGAAAGAACGGATTAATTGATCTACCATAAGATACAATGGAAAACTGGGTTTCGAGATACTAACTCCGGTCTGGAACGAATTAAGTTCGTAAGCCTGTATTATACTGCGTCTGTATATTTTCTCTTGGTTGTATTTGTTTAACTCACATCTACATACATGGGTGTAACCTGTTAGCCTGCTTTCGGCGTATAATAGCGGTCCGTTATTTAGTTATCAGTGAGATCTCGTTTTCTGCATAAAAGGAGGCGATATGTGAGTCAATATGTGAACAATGCAACGCAGGTAGGTGATTGTTAATATGGATGATCTAAGGGTAAAATAATAACCAAAGAACATTTATATGTTGGTTTGCCGGGATTAACAAGACGAAGAAATATTGCGGTGAGAAAAAAGGAAGGTTATTGGGATAAGGACGAAATTTGAACGCAAAACAAATTGTGAGCTTATGCAAATCCCACGAGCTGCATAGTTTTCGATGAAATCGAGTTTGTAATTTTTCGGAATTCGGTAAATTTACATTTAACCTAGGGCGTCTATATTCATAGTGTAAGTGCGGCAGGTCAGGCGGAGTTGATGAAGAAGCGTTAAGTGCTCCGTTACGCAACTAAAAGAATACTCGAGAACATCACCACCTCCAATCGAGAACGAAGACAGCATAACAGACTATGTAACGGTCGGAATGTACGTCATAAATAACTACGACGTGCCATTTAATTAATGGAAGCTGTCGAGAGGAGTTCTTGGATCGTGTTACCAGCACTGGGTTCAGGCGAAAATAAATAAACCAGTGAAATGCAGGTGAAAACTACTGTTTTTGGTTATTCGCAAATTGACCCCGATTCAGATTTAACTTGATCCTATTTTGGCGATATCAAAAATCATCGAATTTTAATATCATCAGCTCATGTTATTACTAATTTAGCGAATTGCATTTCACCTAAAAGTTTCTTCTATTTTTTAGATGCTATCTTATTATTCTTTTTTCATGAAGGTTCAATAGAATTTACATGAACAATTTCCTTGTCCTTCTTAACTTTCTTCACCTTTTCTTTTAACACTACTTTCGCATTCCTTAATAATTCCTATGACTTCCTGAAGCAATACCCATACAAATACTCTTATATCGACAATATCTCCAATTCAAAGCATCGTTTACAGCCTAAAAGCCTCCTCTCTATGTAATGCAGACAGAGATTAACTTATAATGGTTATTTCTATCGTGGGTTTTTCAGAAAAAAAGCTTTCTAAAATCATTTTCCCTCACGCTTTCTTAGTTTCATTTTTTGATCAACTGAATTGTTTATCGATTACATACATGTGAAATAAACGACTATTACTCTTTAATACTTCACGCGACCTCTTGGATGAAATAATACTTTATACGTGATACAGATAACTTTAACTGTAAGTAAAACTCCAAATACATAATGACGTTTAATTTTTCTATTTTCTATATTCTTCCTGATGAATTCAGAAGAAGAATTTCCTAACATCAAACGTTCAATCAAACAATGGAAACGTTATTAATCATAGTAACGACTGAATAGATATGTTGCAATTTTTATGCGAAATAACTGATATGAAAATGGGAATTGTTTACAAGAGTTGAACTAGAGGGGATACCATCTGAGAGAATTACTTTCTGAGGCCACAGTCTCTCGCCTTTCCAACGCAATAAATTCAAACTGTAAGAAAATAAAAAAGGATTTTGTAATTTCCACACTTAAAAAGTTATTTTATATCTTTAAAAATGTGTTTGTGGAAGTCCGGCCTGATACGGTAGAATTTATAAATTCAAACTGTAGCGATGTGACGGAAAGTTGACAGTTTTATCTTTTAGATATTGAATACACTTTATCTCTTCATCAGTTATCAATAACATAGATACGAACATTAATTAAAAACTCTGATTCAGCCGTATTGACATAATTAAGGGCCTGATTATATTACCTTTTCACTTCTCTGAAATATTTTCTCCTCTATTATTTTTCATTCCTTGAGGTAAAGTAGAAAGTTTCCTGCCATTAAGTTAGGCGCCATAAAGCTGATAAATTCTTACTTTATTTTGCTACCCGATGCTTCTTCGAGCATTTGTTTAGTGATGGGTTGGTTGGTATAATGGTAATTAATTGATAAAATTTCTTAATTAAAACGTAAAAAAAATTCTCATCTCCGTTTTGGCCTTCCACTGATTCCTTTTTGTTGTGTATCTGCAACATTAACAATAAGTTCACTTTCAACCGAAATGCCGATAGATATTTCCATTCCAACTTCCATTTCAAAGAATAAGTAAAATAAAATCACATTATATTCCATACAAAGACGTTATAGAGATCTATATATTTTATTTTTACCGATAATTAATACTAATATGTATTTAACTATTTATCATAGATAGGTACCAGAAACTGAAGATTGAGTTTTAAACTAAATATTCCAAAGAACCTTTTTGCAATCTAAAATTCGGCTGTTCAATCTTCCTATTACTAATTCACGACCACAAATTGCAATTCACTGGGAATGTGAGACGGCGGGCGAATAATATGACAAATATCACAAAGAAATACCGTTTAATGAATACTGAAATAATGTTTAATGTCTTCGACGTTGACTGTAACTACACAATTGAAACTTCCTCGGCTAATTGGAAAGGCAAGTGTCGGCAAGTCTTTATCGCGGCAATAGTATCGAGAGAGGATGACGAAAGATCTGCTAAGATAAATATAGACGCTTACTACGATGCCCCTTGTTTGTAGTTAAATTTCTGGTGTGACTACTACTCTGCCGTTGCACCAATTACGGTCTCAATCAGCGAAGTGAAGGTGCAAGATAAGTCGCCTCGAAGGACGCATTCTGCCGAGAGGAGGACCATGGAGGACCTTTCTTCATTGATAGACCACGAGGAATTGAGGCGTGCCGCAGCTCGTGCCGAGGGCATCGACGACGTGCACTTATATGGCCATATCGAGGTGAAGAGGGCCACCAAAGCCGTCGAGGGATTTACCTCTTTGGTGCTGAGGGTCACTTACCAACTGGAAGACCTTCGCCGGAGGGTTCTTGTGGTCAAGCGGATGCCTTCGGTGGAGAGTCAGGTGGAACTGGTGAAGCAGAGCCGGGTGTTCGAAAGAGAGGGAGCCTTCTTCGACAGAGTGGTGCCTTTGATGGAGGCAGTGGCCAATGGCAGAGTAGAGCTTCCGTTACCCAAGTGCTACCTAATCGCTACGGGACAAAAGGAAAAGGACGCCATCTTCATGGAGAATCTTTCGGATGGCGGTTACCGCACGCCGGGAAACGAATACCTGGCCGATGGATTAAATTTACCGCACTGCTTGTTGGTGTTCAAGAAGCTAGGTGTCTTGCACGGTGCGGCGGTTGCAGCCGAGAGGGTACTTCCTGCCGAGTCTGCTGGATGGGCCCATATCAAGGAATTTGCCAGAGATGCCACCTGTTACGAGACGGACCCATCTGAGCCGCCGATGCCGTTGATGGGAATGGTGAATAAGGGTTTGGAGACAGTGGAAATACTCTCTAAGGAGCTGGATGGAATGCCCAAGGAAGCTTTGGCTTCCGGGGTCTTAGCCAAGGTTTTCGCGGAGGTGTGGCCTTCCATGTGCAGGATGGTGCGTCCGGACCCAAATGGGCGCAACTTGCTTAATCACGGAGACTGCTGGATGAGAAACATGATGTTCCGATACGATGAAGGTTCTAAAGATCCTTCCGATGTAAAATTCATAGATCTACAGATAGTTAGGTACTGCAATCCAAGCATAGATATCAATCACTTCATGTACCTCAACACCGTCAGATCTTTCAGAGATCGTTATCTGGAGAAATTGGTGCGGGAGTACTATGAATCTTTGTCAGAGACCCTTCGGCTTATGGATGCAGGTCCTCCGCCGTTCTCTTTGGCTGATTTAATGTCAGATATCCTAGGGGAATACAGGTTCTTCGGGGTAATCATAGGGGTGCTGTTCGCGCCTATTATCCGGCAAGGGGAAGACTTCGTGCCCCCGACGGTGGAAGAAATGACGCCTGAGCAATTCAAAGAGTTCTTCGACACTGGAAACGCCTCCAAGATCCGTGCTCGATTTGCCAGCGATCCCAAGTATCGTGCTGTAATGGAGGAAATCATCCGAGAGTTTGTTGAGGTCGCTGTTCCAAGAGTTCAAGGAATGTCCAGCGAGTCGGGACAATAGACAATCCTTCTACTACGAACATCCTGTGATGCATTAATCCCACCAAAACTTCGTATTTTATTCCATCACTCGGATGGGCAAATTTCCAAGCCACACAATGATATTCTTTTACTCCTCCAGTAACACTGTATGTAGTACGTACATTTATTTTGTAATTTTATTAATTTTTCTAGTGCAACTCTACTATTACATGTAATACGGATCCAAAAGTATTATAGTGTTTTTATTACTAACAACTGGAAACATTACGAAAGAAGCATTTTCTAGAAATAAACTGACTATTTTATGTGGTTATGCTGAAGTGTTACCATGCAACTGTTCGCGCTATTGTCATATATTACTCCTTTCGTGTTGTGAAAAATATGGAGAGACGCTGAAAAATTTAGTTGAAGGTATTTGTTAAGATCTTGTCGATTCCCAAGGATATTTGGTGAGACATGGGATTCTTTTGCACTTAACACATGTTTACTACATATTCTCGATTTGTATTAGAAATTTACCTCCCGTTTCTGAATTCTGAATCGCTCCCAAAACTTCTCTGAGTTGTTGTGTATAGAAAATTTTCCTGCTTATGCTTTCTGTCGTAACCCGGGTCTCCCACTTTTTGGGTGGATGCTCTGACTGCTATGCTACCACGACAGAACTGCCTGTATTTACATATTACAGTTACAGCTATAAAAGACGGTTCGAAGTTGGTAAAAACCAATATCTCTTTCCGTTGAAACGGAACGAAAACCAGAAGAAAAAAAAATTGAACGGTTCGATGCCTTGGTATTCAGATTAAGTTTTATTAAGAACTTTGAATAAAATCGGAAATAATGTTAAGTCTGGAAACCCTAATGGAGGAATGGGTAGTGGGAATGAAAATGCGGGAATCAAACACGCTTACACTCAAGGTAGGATTAAGAATGAAATATGCAGGATGTAATAATTACTCGGGTCACCGAAGCAAAGAATGATGTTTTCCGGGTAACACTACTTTCACGGAATGAATGAGTCCCTAAAACGACTTGTCTTCGCATTTATTTCTATTATTTTACGCTCATTGTCGGATCGGCCGAAGTAGCAGAAGAGGACCGCGTAATAACCATTACTTCTTCCGCAAATACCTATACATTTATACGCTTGTTTTTCACGATCAATAGGACGAAGAAATATTAAGGCAAAAAAAGGGAAGATATTTGGGAGAAGAACGAAAATCAACGCAAACGAGCTTTTGTATATGCGAGTTTATATAAATGTCACGAACTGCATAATTCCCACGGAAATCGAGTATTTAATTCTGCTACAAATACTTACAATCACTTAACTATCAGCAAATGTATTCGAAATTTATCTAGAATCGAATAAACTATCTACCGGTGATGAATATATGGAGTTATTATGGTTTAACGACAGACACATTCTTGCTTAGGAGGACCAGATATCTGCGATAACATAATTATTTTAAAATTCAATATAGTTCCGATATGCTTGACGGGGGCGTTCACTAGTATATAGTAATGTTCAAACTCTTCACCCATTGCTTACTCGGTACCTCAAATTAATATACTTGTTTTGATATTCTCCAATTCAATAACATTGCCGATATTCCCGCGCAAGAGTTCGTTTTTGTTTGTACCTCACATTTATGGACAAATTTTTTATTTGATAATTTTTCTGAGAACATTGAAATTATCAATTCAAATATTCAGTAAAATATCTCAATCTCTGCATTGTTCATACGTTAGATAACATTCACTATCGATAATTTTACTCTCATATATTTATTAATAAGCAATCGATTAATATTTTCATTTTATTATTATGAGAAATTGACCAGCATTTTTTGTATCTTCGATCCCATCTTTGTTTACCACGTGGATATTATCTTACTCTCTATTTCGCTTATTGATTTCAATAGTGTTTCTATCAATTATTACGCTGAACTTGCGTCTATATATGTTGCGTCAATATAGATAATATATTAGTTAGATTGTATCAGCGTAAACTAAGCCCAATCATAAGTGTAACGAGTGCGACAGGTTACAGATATGAAACTGCTGAGTAATGCGATTTACAGCGAACTTGAAATTTCACTCCTTTGGATCGAGCAGAAGGTATTTGAAGTTTGATAACCTTGATTTCAAGATTTTCAAGATTAGTTCATATAGTACCACGGTTCCCTGTATCATTCGATTCCAAATGGGCCCAATAATCACCGTTGTCTCACTCCACGAGATATGATTTGACGTTTTGAGTTAGATCCATTTTAAATATGAAAAATAAATTAAATATGAGCGATAAATTAAATATGAAAGATGAAGTAAATATGAGAGATAAATTAAATATGACATATGAAGCCAGAGCCGCGCCCGGCCCATCTGCCACCCGGGATCGAACATAATTCGCCGCCCCTTAAAGTTAAATACTAAAACCATACATTTCCTGATTTGCAGGTAGAAATTATTTTGTAAGACTGAAAAACCAGTGTTTTATGACTTCAATTCTCAGTTTACATTGGTTACAAAGCTTCAGTAACAATTATACATACTCCGTATGCTGACATAATAAATTGTCATCATGAAATATTTGTTCACTTTACTTTCAAGTATCATTTTCATGGCAATGCGCATAACTTAAAAGGTTATGATTTGTATGAAATCTAGTTTTCGAATCTAAATATGAAAATTTCTAATAAAAATCGTATTGCAAGTTATATAACTGTGATTAAACCCACCGCACAAATATTTTTTCTCGTATAGAGTTACCCATAATTCTTTCCTTTTTTTCTTCTTTGAAAATCTTTAATTTGACATCATAATCTTTCCTGGATAACTCGTGTGAACCATACAGAAAGCAACAAACGAAGTTGTTGTAATAATAGTATTGGTTGGCTACGCTACGGTTATCACCTTTTAGATGCCGCCACCCGGGTGCGATGCAGCCCTTGCACCCATAGGACGTCGCGGTTCTGGTAGCAATATTGAAAGTGCTTTGACAGCTATGATCATTTCGAATGGAAGACCCCAACGGGAATCGAACCCGGGGCCGCTTTCACCGAAGTCCAGCACGATCCCACTTGGCTCGAATATTGACGACAATCGATCTTCTTAGGAGTCAAAAATATGGCGAAGTTTCGTGGTACTAAATTCCAGAGCGCAGTACACTGAGACTTCCTCGGTGCTGCAATTGAATATTCACTGCGACAATAGCCGGGGAATCCGTAACATTTAGTCACGATATGGTTTTTTAATTGAACAATCGAGCCTGGTTCAGAATCGATCCCTTTAAAATCAGGGGAAAGAGGAATTTGTAAAAACCCGCGCTATGCGTTCTTAATACATACCTTTTTTTGGGGCTTTCTAGGATCGAACCCATGATACCTAAGATCAATATCTCCTTTATCCTCTCTTGTGTTTTCGAGACGAAAAAAAAAGATCGCGGGGTCAGTGACGTTAGTTGTAAAGGTACAACATTCATATCCTTTTTACCTACATCTACATAATTACCCTGCAAGCCGCCTTTCGGTGAGTGGCAAGGGGTATAAACACTAAGCGTTCAAGTTAATCGTTTAGCTTATTGTAGTCGCGTATCGTACGCAGAAAGAATAAGTCTTTTAAATGACTTATCTTCGGATCAGCCGATTTCCTCCATATTTTTATAAACAAAGACAGTTACGCAGACGAACCTGTAGTTTTTGACGTTTGTTCTGTATCCAAGCTTATAAAGACGAATAAATGTGGCTTTTTTCCAGTCTGTCGGGAAACAAGGAATGATTTCCATTGATCTTAGCTTTAGAGCCTTTGATATATCACCGAGTCCTTTCCATTTACTGTTTCCTAAATGCATAACCGTTTCATGGATATCTTCGTCCCGAATATGAGGAGATTTAGGTTAGAGGAGGCCAACCTTTCATTGTTGATCCGCCAGTTATTTCATTTTTATTTGAAAAATACCATAGAAACGAAAATAATGCGATACTTTTAGCTATGTGCCATAAACTATGGTAAACGCGCTTTCTAGAATTCAGCTGTAGGTTATGTAAAGTGTGTAGCTATCTGTATTTGCCTGTCAATACTTAAAACGTAAATGAAATTAATTTTTAATTCATTCTTTGGATTCAATTTGCCAATTGTAGCCATATAATGAGCCACTTTTGAAGGACGCGCCATTGGTGGTTTCGGTGATAAAACTCTTACGTCAGATTCCTTAGCGAGATTTTCATCGTACACTTCGACCGGTATTTGCTTTTGATATATGCTACCGAATCATCTACTCAGTATATTTGCCTGCTTTTTATTTAACTTTAAATCTATTGACAGTTGTCGCAAATACATAAAACCTTGTATATGAGAAACTCGATTTCCTTGAGTGACTCATTCCTTCGAAGGATATGGTCTCAAAAAAAAAAGTTTAAGAATTTGTTTCTATTTCCAAAGTAAAATTTGTAAGCCGATTAAATAATATTCAACTACCTGGTAGTTTCTACTACATCCAGCAAGTATTTCCTCATTCGTGACAGCAAATTAATCGACTCCTACCTTCTAAACCGATTTCAAAACATTTCCTCCTCCTTATTTCCTCAAACCTTCTCGTTTTGTTAATCAAGGTCTATAGATCAATAGAGCTACCAAGAACAAAATATTACGGGGAAAATGATTCGGGAAAAGCGTTATTAAGTTCCAGATATCTATTTCTTTCTATTGGAGCTGTAGTTATTCTTAATAATACAAATTGAGCTATCATGCATGGAAAGAATTTCGGAGATTTTTGAAACAATTCTAAGAATTTGGACAAAATATAGATATATTTTCAAAGTTATCAAGAGTGGTGGTTGAATTAGACGGATATCCATAAAAATCGAAACGTGGCATTTTCTTTGCCATGTCAGTTAACTAATACGGAAACGTCACATTTAATTAAATTTCATAAAATCACGGAGACGACCGAGATGTTTTGGAATTTGAACTTCATAATGAAGGTAGAAAGATATCTATCCACAAAGTGGCTTCTCCTTGGAACTATAAATTTATCTGTAGTGTCTGGTCTTCGGATTTGCGGCGTCGTGACAATATGCGAATACCACGCATAATTTCATAAATTTTCACAATTCTGCAATTAAAAAACGACTAGACGTGGGTCGCGCCGCGAGGTCCGCGTCTTATCGTTTTCCAGTGGTAATTGTGAAAATACAATAAATTTCACGAGATATTGTATCGTATACTGCCAGAGAGAAGTCATCAGTATAAATGTCACGAACTGCATAATTCCCAAGGAAATCGAGTGTTTAATTCTGCTACAAATACTTACAATCACTTAACTATCAGCAAATGTATTCGNATCGACAAAGCTTATCCCAAGAAAGTATCGATTACGGATAATCACGAAGTTTTAGCTAAAAAGCTCTCTTAAGGGTATTACACAATATTAGCCTGTATAAAAATACATTGCTATATGCTGAAGTAAATTTTTTATAAAACTATAACATTTAGTTTTGCCCCACATATTGATATTATTGAAAGCTCTCATCTAAGAAAGCTTCCAGAATATCGTATGTACGAACTTATTTGTTTTTTTATATTCCTTAAGACTACAAATAGGCACCAGGGTAGTCATTGTTGTGATTGAATAATATTGAGATAATATTATATTGAAACAGTATCATTTAGCGCAATAGTTATAATTTCTTTAACACTATGATTATACGTTCTGTGGAAACCGGAATATTTTGTGCCTATCTTTATTTCGCTATGAATAACATAAAATTCTTTCTTCTCATGGCCAGATTTACATAACAGAATTGAATGAATAAATCCATTCTCCTGCAATACATTACAGTTTGATAATTCTACGTCTGCCGAAAACTTAATATTACATATAATATTACCCACAGAACACCGCCGTCGCTTTTAAAGGTTATAACCAAGCTGCTTGTTTGGCGAAATCGGAAAGTTGGGAGGGGGCGACCTCTGATCAGCCTCATTGCCACTCTCTTGATCCCTCAATTCCTTCCTCCCAGGTATAGGTCGATACATCATTTTAAAATGAAATTGAATGATACAGACATGCTTATGTGATGAGTTTTGATGTGTAATTTTAACGTTAAAATTTGATACTGAAAGTGGCTTGAAAATTTATGATTTAATGGACGAATTGCTCCTGATCTCCGAGAACTCCAACGCGAGACGACGTGCAAATCTTTTCGTCGCTGTTTACGCTGTTTACAATTGAAGGGATTAGAGGGAGCTGTTGCAGTTGAAACGCCCTTAGTTGCATTGTGGGTAATGGCCGAATAAGACGTATAGCAAGGGTTATGGTTACACTATGGACGAAGTGGAGTGCGCGAGTTGAAACGAAGGATCTGCATTACGATTGCCGAGAGGTCAGGGAAGACAAATCACGGAAAACTTGTCAGAGAAATGAATGAAGAAGATTCTTAGGCTCGTAAGTTTGCATATTGTGATTCAGTGACGGAATGAAAAAACTTGTTACACATTGGGAGAAATGTGTTAGGCTTAACGGTGACTATGTTGAATAATTAATATATGGTTTTTGAAGCTTAAGAATTGTAATTTAATGTACTATTTTCGGATCTTGCTATTTGTTTTTGTTCGCGTTCTACAAGCATGTGTGCGTTACTTTTCAGCCTACCTTCGTACAACCTGATATTGATCAACGAAGGCAAGTATTGCAACATATTGTGGTCGACAAAGCTGTTGCAACGTCTTAAAACTTGGTGACCCGGCCGAACAGAAATCATCCGATGTTTGATCGCAGTGTGGCTGAGTCCGAAAGAAATGAAACTTTTTGAGCGAACCACAATGGCAAGGGTAAGCAGATGGGGAAATTGCGAGTACATGCATTTCAAGCTTCACGAAGTACCTAAGAGTTTAGGAACATAGTTTTGATTAAATCGATTATCTTTAAGCCAATCTATTTCATTCTTCCTGACTAGCAAAGTTTTGTTTCTCTCAGCATACGATAACTTATTCAAAGGTAATGTTACATTTTTTCCACGTAATACCTACGTGAGGTTGGCGCCATTTGACTAAGGTTCGTCATGTGGTATTTCTTATTGTTTTATTATTTAAAACATTGTATTTTATAATGGTGAGTAACTGGAAATTGAAGTATTCATTCATCACATTTCTTTTGAAGGCCAAAGTAGTTACCAATCCCTGCTTCAACTGAGTGGATGAGACTTCATTCATTCGGGTCTAATAAGAAACAAAAGTCAGTTGTGAGCCATGTTCTCCCCGAAAATTGACCTGAAGAGTGGAGACAGTTGGCGATGTGAAAGGTGTGGAGTAAGGTCAATAAAACTCATCGTAAGTACTCGAAAGGTAAATACAACGGGAGTAATTCCTGTCATTTATCTTCTACCGTAAGACGTCGAAGCATTCGAAATGATTGTCAGTTACTTCTGAAATGATAATAGCTTCATTTTGCGAGAGGCTGTAGTATTTCTATTTTTCAATTACTATTTCCAGGCAATGACAGATAATCTCTGGTTTATTTGTGAGAAATTTGTATTGCTGTTTATTTAGTGCTTAACCCGAGGCAGGTCTGTTTGAAGGCGTTTCTGTAACTTTATTTCTAATTCTAATCTTTTTACAGAAATTAATGAACGTCCTTTACTTCTGAATTATGGGTCCATAACTCGAAGCGAATTTTTATTTTCACCTAACACATTATTAGTATCATTTCTTGCTAAGCCCAATTTACTTTCCTTGGTCTACGTATATTTATGAGTTGTAGGACTCTCGACCGTCTGCACTCGAAAATGTTTCTTCTAATTATTATACAATTATTAGCCGTTTGGGCTTTAAAAATGTTCGCATTATGTTAATTTCTTTAATCTCACAACCAAATCACTTTGGATGGAAGTGGTAAATTTCGGTAGTGACATCGTGAGACAACTTGACAAGTGTCTTGAAAATCGAATTAAATCTAATTCCTAATTACCTAAGTTAAATCAGTGCTGCGCAAACTTTTAACTCTGAGGTCGGTGGGTCGCAGTTGCATAAGCGTATTTCGAGAACAATATAATTTTCAAAATATCTTTTAACCTTGAATGTTAGTAAGGTATCATGGTCAATAGAACAAGTCATAAAAGTCGTAATAATTTAATATTTATGATTAATATCTTCGCGGACCGAATGAAAGTTTGCAGCGGGCCGTAGACCACGTATTTAAATTATTATTATTCAAGAATATAGATATAAATTTTCTTAGCGATTTTTGCTAACAACCCGCAGACCAAAGTATTTTACAAATTATTTACTACTTATTTCCAGACTTTCGGATTTTTTCCTTGGCATCTTCACCAGCCATTTTCATCTAATTTATCGTTTATGTTGTATCACATAACTGTCTCAGGTGATCTAACTGTACTCGTTTACCTGTTATTCTTCGTGAACATTCGTTTTCGTTATTTGTCTTTTTATCTTGTTTTTTGCCGGGATTGGTTTAGGTTGGGTAAAATATTAATACTGGCTGTATTATACTTTTGCATATTCTAGTTTTTACTCGAAGGGATACGTATTGATTGTTCCATAAAAAACTTGGTTTTACATCTAGCAATTCGATTTACTCTAACAAGTTGTTTCTTTATCTTACCTACTGTCGCTCAGATGAAAATTTTCAAATATTATTTTTAACATTTCCAATTTTATTTGATCCTCACTACTAATTCACGCAAATTTTTCTTTCTAGGTGAATCATACGCCCTCAACTTAAGGATTCAGTCAAGTGATCCAAACGATGGTATTTTCCTATTTATATCTTGGTGTGTCTGCATTATGTATGCATCCTTTCGGAAATTTATTTAATAAAATATGCTTGATGAAAATATTTAAGTTTCTAGGAAGCAGTTAATATAAATCTCGGAATTCAATTTGATGTATTTGTACAATACATATGCCAAATGACATAACCTAAATTTCACGCTTTTCATTTGCTAATTGAAATGTTACGTTAGGCTTTGTATCAATGTCAATTATATATCGAAATTATATCCTAAATATAAATTTTTAGTGGAAATTAAAATAAAATCTTAAATTATTAGAAAGAAGTGAATTCTCCTGTATGACCGACAGGGTAGTCGGAAAAATATTTTTCTATTTACCTCGTTTAGTTATTTTGATTTAGGTTCATGATTGAGGAGATTGGTTGGTGATACCAAGAACCTGGTTGCCGTATCGCGGGTCTGAAATGAATCCAACGGCAGGATAAGGAAACCTCCATTTTTTTCTGGTTCTATGGGGTTACAGTTTATACTGTTATATGAAAAATTTTTTGTAACACGGTTGCAAGCTATAAATATTATAGAATGTATAAAATGCATACCCTTACTGTATTATTGTATTGATTGATGTGTGTCTCGAGTAAAAATTGAAATAAAAGTCTTTGGTACTTACGTTACTAAAGTAAAGGTTTTCCTATTGGTAAAATCATATGAAAGTTGGTGGAAAACTAAGTTTTCTTAAAACTAATCTTGATAAGTGTAAAGTTTCCTAAGCTCAACTTAAGACTACAAAAATATGTTAAACACTAGTAATTGTAATGGTAGCAGTAGGAGTTTGTTAAATATAAGATTGCCTTCTATTAAAAGTTTAAATATCATTGCACTTCGTGGTTTTGAACCGATGCATTGTCATTACGAAATGCATAATGTGTAAAAAAAATTACGATTGTCACTTTTTAATGGCGGTAAATGGCGTTTTAGCAAGAGAAAAAGGAAAAATAAACCCAAAATGGCTTGAAATTGGAATAGCAAAATAAAATATGAAAACTGAGATTATTCGAATGCGCGCCTCACTCGTGCGTCATACTACGTTACGATGACGTCAAGGACTTAAAGGGTTAAATTTACTGAGAGACTTCGTGAATTTTGGAAAAAGGGTTAAAATTGGCGGTTTTGACCTTGTTCGACCTCCAAATTCTGAATTTGGCCTTCAAAAAACGCAGGAAATTCCGCAAGTTTACGGTGGCGCTGCATGTACTAAAAGGAATACAAAAGTATAGAGTAAAATATCTCCCTGATATGAAGAATTGAGTTAGCCTTGCTACAAAAGTTTTGAATTTTAC
>KZ308717.1:177290-198748 GCA_000376725.2 Ladona fulva | reverse complement strand
TCTTTAGTGAACTTGTAATAATTGGCAACAGTGACAATAGTGCTAAACAATAATTAATAAATTCGATTGATTCATAAAAGTGTTTCAGATTACGAGAACATTTCTGGAATGCATTATGCTTCCAATCCAAAGTTTGACAGTATCAATTTTTCAATGAAAAAGAAAGAATGGACAAAAAATCAGTAAAAGTTAGAAAGGATACAGTAAGACAAAATATACCACAGGTGTATAAACCTTGAGAACAACAGAATTGCTGTTGTCATCACAGCAACACAGTGATAGTATGCGTTTCTAAGAGTAAACAATAAATTGAAAAAATTAGTAATTACGTTTTATTCAATAAAATAACATAAATTTAGCTTTTAAATTATTTTTGTTGATCTACAATATGAAACAAGGATGGCAATCACACGGTAAAATGTCTCATGATTTTGCTTTCAAATATATTAGATAAAATATATGAACATTTGATTACCACAAAAAGATTTATGGCTAAGGCTGACTTGCAGAGATACGAGTAAAAATAACTGAAGAATTAAATATCAGAAACTTTAGGTTTCAACAGAGGCAAGCTATTTCTCATTGGCAATGCATCCTGTATTCAACTATGTTATTTAAAATTTCAGGCATGTTAGGTTTGCAGAACTTCAGAGTTAAATAACTACTCTAAGAATCTCCACTGGAGTTCTAAAGCAAAATCAAGGCTTCCAATCCCAAGGAATGCAAACTTCACCATGGGAAAGGATAGAATAAAAGTGGGTCACTTTGACTTGTAGACCAGCCATTAAGGTAACGATATTCTCCATTAGTGGATTTAAATTGGTGGCTTCTGACTTGGCAGAGAGAAAGCGTTCACAGCAGGATATCATGAGATCTGGAGTTATATTGTCATCTTTTTCCAAAGATGCAAGCTTCAATAACTTCATACACTGGGCGTGAAGTCCTCTTTCCAGATGCTTATTGCTAGAAAGTAAAGTAGAATTACAATCTATATACATAATGGAGCAATGGATGAAAATAATAAGAATCTCAATATGGCGCTCTTTTTCTTAAATCAAGAGTAAAACAGAGAAGCCAGTAATACTTTTTTCTTCATTCTTTCAAAATTCATAAAATTACCATAAATTTCCATGATATGCAGAATAACTTAAAATTAAACAAGTAAATGTCTGATTCAAACTTTTGTGGAATGAAATTATAAAAACTATAAGTTTCTTATTGGGCAAAATCAAATATAAAAATCAGGTTTAAGATTTAAAATTCAGTTTAATTTTGATATGTTCATTAATGAGTAATGAAAAAAACATCTACCTCTGATAAGTATGCAGCAATTCCATTGCTTTCATAAGATTTTCTGAAATAAAGTTGACAAGAAGAAAGGCAGGGCAAGATGCTGGTACTATGAACTGACCAGTTGGGGAGAGCATAAGAGGGCCAGATTCCCTGTAAATACAGAAAATAATATTTTCAACATTTTGTAATGGATTGGTATTATGTATTTAAAGAGCAATAGTATTCTGCTAAAACAACACTGAAAATAAGTGTTGTATCTGGGGGCATAGCCAGGATTTGTCTCACTTACGATAGTGTTTCATGACTTCATTGATAGCTATTAAGAGAGGCGGTACACATATTTACATTTTCTTTTCTCAAAATCACACATGTATAATGTCCTTATAATCTCAATATGTAAACAACAACAGAAGGGTAAAAGGATTGTAAAAATACTTACCAGGTGAGGATGAATTTTGTTTTAAAGTAGAAATTAGAGTGATTAAAAATATAATAGCTCCTATTCATAGTGTTATGTCTTGAAAGATTAGAAGGTTAAGGCTGCTAATACTTGGCCTAAAGGTTTAAGTAAATGGTCAGTTGTACAGTTCTACCACCTATTATTTATAGGGGTAATAATTATTATTAAGGATTAATACCACAAAATTTTTAACTTAAGCTAGCAGAAAGGGAGAAGGTGGGCAAACTGCAAATTAAACTATTCCATGTTCTAAGCAGACAAAAGTATTTTGAATCTAGCCTTAGTACATACATTCACAATTGATTTAATTAATGCAATTATTGACATGTTCCCCACTGGTTGCAGAGAAATCTTGTGTCACTGGAGCAGGCGTTGAGAGCAGCCCCACCATTTTTAGGCTCATATTCAGTTGATGATGGCTAGGAAATGACCAATGAAGGGCAAAGCCTCTCTTTATATGTGTACCTATGAAGATACACACCAGACCTTCTCTAAAAAATCTACATCTAAATTTTAACTTACAAGAATAAATAACCAGAAAAGGAGCTGATAAAGAACCAATGAAGCTGGATCTCCAATCATGTGGTCCACTACAGAAGAAAAGTACCTGAGATGAAACAAAAAACTAAGAAATCAAGTGCAGTCAAACCTTGGTTTGCAAGTAACTAAGCATTTTGCAATACGAGCAGAAATCTTTCATAAATTTCAAGCAATGACTTGCAATACAAGCAACACATGGAGTATGTATATGCTGTTTTGTCTGCTGAGATTCCTATAAGAACCTACATTACAGTAAAAGAGAATGCAATGTGTAGTTATAAGCCCATGAAAGACTGTCTCACCCTCTTGTTCTGTGCTAATGCAAGCAGTGATTTCAAGCTCAGACCTATGTTCATGTATCATTCTGAGAATCGAAGAGCCTTCAGGAAATGCAAGGTGCAGAAGAACCAGTTAAACAGCACATTAAAGCTTTATGTCGTAAACTGCCTCAAGATCATCAATGGGAAAGGGTCACCATGAGCACTCTCAATTCTGCTTGTATACAACTGCGGCCTGACTGCATTTAGGGGTTTGCTCATGAATGGGAGCCATCAGTTGTTGATAAACTGATAAGACTGCATCATGGGCAACAACCAAAGAGATTATGGAGGTTTTGCCTGAGATAAAGGAGAAAAAGATGGAGGAATTCCTCACTTAAAATAAGATTAGGGAGGTTCCTTGTTAATGCCATACAAAAAAAGATTATGATGAGCTAAGAGATAGCAGTGATTTAATTGGCAACAGTGACAATAGTGCTAAACAATAATTAATAAATTCGATTGATTCATAAAAGTGTTTCAGATTACGAGAACATTTCTGGAATGCATTATGCTTCCAATCCAAAGTTTGACAGTATCAATTTTTCAATGAAAAAGAAAGAATGGACAAAAAATCAGTAAAAGTTAGAAAGGAAACAGTAAGACAAAATATACCACAGGTGTATAAACCTTGAGAACAACAGAATTGCTGTTGTCATCACAGCAACACAGTGATAGTATGCGTTTCTAAGAGTAAACAATAAATTGAAAAAATTAGTAATTACGTTTTATTCAATAAAATAACATAAATTTAGCTTTTAAATTATTTTTGTTGATCTACAATATGAAACAAGGATGGCAATCACACGGTAAAATGTCTCATGATTTTGCTTTCAAATATATTAGATAAAATATATGAACATTTGATTACCACAAAAAGATTTATGGCTAAGGCTGACTTGCAGAGATACGAGTAAAAATAACTGAAGAATTAAATATCAGAAACTTTAGGTTTCAACAGAGGCAAGCTATTTCTCATTGGCAATGCATCCTGTATTCAACTATGTTATTTAAAATTTCAGGCATGTTAGGTTTGCAGAACTTCAGAGTTAAATAACTACTCTAAGAATCTCCACTGGAGTTCAAAAGCAAAATCAAGGCTTCCAATCCCAAGGAATGCAAACTTCACCATGGGAAAGGATAGAATAAAAGTGGGTCACTTTGACTTGTAGACCAGCCATTAAGGTAACAATATTCTCCATTAGTGGATTTAAATTGGTGGCTTCTGACTTGGCAGAGAGAAAGCGTTCACAGCAGGATATCATGAGATCTGGAGTTATATTGTCATCTTTTTCCAAAGATGCAAGCTTCAATAACTTCATACACTGGGCATGAAGTCCTCTTTCCAGATGCTTATTGCTAGAAAGTAAAGTAGAATTACAATCTATATACATAATGGAGCAATGGATGAAAATAATAAGAATCTCAATATGGCGCTCTTTTTCTTAAATCAAGAGTAAAACAGAGAAGCCAGTAATACTTTTTCTTCATTCTTTCAAAATTCATAAAATTACCATAAATTTCCATGATATGCAGAATAACTTAAAATTAAACAAGTAAATGTCTGATTCAAACTTTTGTGGAATGAAATTATAAAAACTATAAGTTTCTTATTGGGCAAAATCAAATATAAAAATCAGGTTTAAGATTTAAAATTCAGTTTAATTTTGATATGTTCATTAATGAGTAATGAAAAAAACATCTACCTCTGATAAGTATGCAGCAATTCCATTGCTTTCATAAGATTTTCTGAAATAAAGTTGACAAGAAGAAAGGCAGGGCAAGATGCTGGTACTATGAACTGACCAGTTGGGGAGAGCATAAGAGGGCCAGATTCCCTGTAAATACAGAAAATAATATTTTCAACATTTTGTAATGGATTGGTATTATGTATTTAAAGAGCAATAGTATTCTGTTAAAACAACACTGAAAATAAGTGTTGTATCCAGGGGCATAGCCAGGATTTGTCTCAGGGGTGGTGCCAAGGAGTAAACACTAAATTGCCTAAAGTCCCAGGGCAGGCAAACTTCTGCTCTAAGAGTTATAAAGATGAATTCAGATTCATATTTACATACATTCCCAGCAAGTCACCAGCAGCATGTGTAACTGTTAATATTCAAACAATTACAATTTACTTCCCATAACCTCAATTTTTTAAACCCATTTCGGCTCTGATAGGATTTTTAACACCCTAAACACCTCCAGCTACATTAATACTGTATCTAATTACAGCATCTAATTACATTCCCTTCTGAAAATCAAATTTATCTCAGATTTTTCCATTAATTTTTCTTCCATCAATCTATAAAGAATCCTTAGAACCATTTATCCAGAACTAGAACCAGAACCATCTTAGTATTTCCATGTATCTCACGGAGATATTTTGATATATTCTTATTCTAGTTATCTACATTCTCAAGATATTCAACTGGAATCTTGCCAATACATAATACTTGACCCTCTTTCACAACATACAGTGCTTTATAATTTTCACTAGGTAATATTCCACCTCAAATATTGTCTTCTTCTATTTCTTGCATACTTTCTACCATGATAATGGCTGGCTTCATGTTTTCCCCAAAGAGTTTCTCTGCATATTCTTTTCACCTTCCCCTTGTCATGGCTTGGTAACAAAATGTTTCCCATTTTTTTTTCAGAAACCAATACAAATTTTTTTATTCCATCAAATTTTTAACTATTTCATATACTATGATAACCCTCCCATGTCCATCCAACTTCTCCATTTCCACAATGTATCTTCCAATAGCAATCCCAACATACATTTTTCCTGCCTTTCACAGAACCAATCGCTACCTCTGTTTGTTTATAAATCAAGTCAAGCTCATCTTCACTAGTGGACATGTACACATGAATTACCACAGTTTACTGGGTGAGCCTTTGATTCTACCGCCATGACTAAAACAATAATTCTCCAATAGAAATGAAGTAAATCTAACTGGTGGGAGATTTTTATTTTCCTGATATTGATTAGCCCAATTAAGTTGTTTAAAGATGAGCCATTGAAAAAGTTTGGAAGTTCTCAATATTAGTGTTATTAAGTGTAAACACTAAAGAAACTTGGAGTTTGTTCAATAGGAAAATGGCCTTACCAATATGTTCCTTCAAAATATTCTAAACTTAATAATGAGCCAAGTTCACCCTTTTACTGGTCATCCTATGGGACTCCTTCACTTTTCTGCTGTAAGAATGGCAACTTTCTTTTAAGTGCTTTGACCATCATTTTGCACATATGGGCTCCCTCTGGGAATCAAACCTGGGACTGATTTCACCAAAGGAGAATGCCTCTTGGCTATCCATGAGCTCTCAGGTAGGACTACTGCTTTTGTAACCATATGTTCCTTAGTATAAGACCATTTATCCTTCAGAGGTCAAAATTGAAATATTCTCCCAAATTTCAGTCACCTGGACCACAAGGACCAAATGAAAGCTCTAAAATTGATCTTTGACCAGTCTGTCTGCTCTTTGCAGAGACCATATTATAGAGTAAAAACATATAATTTACCTCCAAGGGACCCAACTATTTTAAACAGCTAAGAACATAATCTTCTATGCATATGTACAGTAATCTATCCTGACTCATGCGATGGATTTCTTCCTGAAGTATACTTAAATTGAAAAAAAGAAACTGCAGACACATTCTCAAATAGAAGTGGTTAAAACAAACAAGCATTTAACACTTGATGACCAAATATAGGATCAATCTTTGGCAATATAGCTAAACCAAACAACGCAGAAATCTGAATTAGCCACTTCCTTGCCACACCCAAGACATCTCATAGAAGAGTGGTTTCAAATGCAGTCATGCCTGAAATATCTTACATTTAGGATTTTCTGCTTTTAGAGCTTTTTTTACTATCAAAAAGATATCTCAGTTAAGTTATCATGTGTATTGAGCTTGTCTAGCCTGCTTTCTTTTATTTATACATTTTTATACAGTGTACCATTTGTATGGCTGTATTGTTTTAGCATGTGGATATACGGTAAACAGATAAAAGTTTAAGGAAATAAAGAAGTGATTTAATTGTAATATTAAATAGCTATCCATATGGAAAAAAGACATTCACTCCATTCTTAGTTAAGTATAAGCACACAAAGTAACAAACAAAAAGAAATACTTTTCTCTGAGTCCAACTTATACAAAAAATTGTCAGGAAAGAGGTTAAGAAAGAAAACTACAATCAACAGCATATGCAATTATGAACAACTTTGGCAAAAGCAAATCAGAGGACAACTATCCTGCTATGTTATGATTAATAAGATATTTGAATATCATGTTTTTATACATACGTTTCAACAACAAGCTGAAAATTTTTCAGAGTTGGTGGCCATTCTTTTGGATATCCACCTCTACCCCTGTAATCTCCAAGAGACGTTGCCAATCTCCTCAAGTGCCTCTCATATCCTTCAGCTGTTACTTTTGGCTGAAATTTCCTTTAAGGAAAATTTAAAACCAACGTGAATGAATTTTATATGAACCATATCCTAAGTTTCCAAACACAGAAAATAGTTTAAAATGAACCCTTAAACCTGTGCAATTTCCAAGTTATTATAACCTGTAACATAAATGATATTACATAAACAACAATTGATTTTCATTACATAATGAAAATACCAACATTATATTAGCTGGCACCATATTACTCATTACTATTACCTGGTTTGAAAATTATATTCCAAATCCATCAATCTATTACAGTTAAAATTATAGAAGAATCATTTTCAACTTGGTATTTCAAGTACTAACCTATGCACTACATTGATATCCATCAGAACTGTAGATACAGCTCGTTCAACAGCAGGAATCCTGGCAATCACTGCATCATGCTTTTTCACATTCCGTATTAGCTTTGAAATGAAAAATTCATATTACTAACATGCATGTTATTATTTTACACTTTAAATAAGAAGATGCAAAAATTATGTAACAGAAAATGAAAGATATTTATCATATTAATAGTTAAACCTAGGCAGTAACATTTAGTTTGTGATCTTACAAAAGAATTGTTGTTCAAAAGGTCAACAAAGGTTTGTCATAATGTTCCTAGAATCATTCAGAAGGATTGCAGCCATGACAACAAAATTTTATGGGGATGGTTCAAAATAGCCTCCCAACAGTAAATCTCGCCCAAATAAAGGCATTTATTATTATTATTATTATAGCTGAGTGGTGGTGCATTTTGCCTTAAGTGATTGGTTCCAATTTTAATTCCCATTAGGGATCATGTCAAACCAGTATTGTGAAGAAAAGGAAGCTGCTTGAATTAATATATAGTGGACCATGCAGTCAAGAAAAGTCAACATGAGAGCATTGGAGTCAAGGTACTGGCCACATATCACCCACAGTGAATGCTGTATAGATAGTCCATATCCCACACAGAAGTGCTGTACATGGACTTTACTCTTAAAAACATCCTCCTTCCTAGGTCAAAATTCTTTCAATAACAGATCAGCTACTGGATTACACTATTGGAAGAATCATCCTCTCCCTTCAGTCATTGAGATATTTTTCCATCTCAACAATGTCAACAATAACATTTGGAAGTCACCATCCAAACCAGTGATTTATCCAAGCAGGGTAAGAAGAAAAAGTCAATGGGCTCCAAATCAAGGAAATAAGATTCAGATGAGGCAAAATAGGGTAGTTTCCAACAAAAGTTCTTGCTTGAATACTGTCTCACGTTCTGAATGTTCTGGTGAATTGTTATTGAGTAAACCATCTTCTTTGGACATCATACACAGTGGTGTAGTTACAAAATTTCAGTACTGCCCAGTTATTATTTCACCTCCATCGGCATATTCTACATATATCTACCCACAGCAGTTTCAGAACTCCCTCTACATCACCACCCCTAATCACACTGATTAAATCTGATGATCATAAAAGCCATCCAGATCAGCCTAACATAATTTATATTTCTCCAGATGATTACTTTTGGGCTTGTTTGCATGGTAAAGAGATGTATTGGAACCCAGCAATCAGAGACTTCAACAGGAGCAAGGTATAATCAAGTATATTAATTCTTACCCCATGGCTAAAATTGATCTTATATTTTCTCCTCAAAGATTATAACTGAGACTGCAGAATCAATATTGAGGCAAAATATGTTAATACAATGAGAATACTGGGGCCTAAAATTGGTTTACAATTCTCACTACCTTATTGAGAGACCCTTTGTTCATCACCAGTCTGGTTTGTCCACATTAGAAGATACTAAGGAACACTATTGGGGGGTCCCAGACAGCCAAGTGGACTACATGTTCAAGTTCATTGAAAGTGGTCCCAGGTCCTACGTGCACCAAATGAACTAAGCTGTCCCAGCACTTTTAACAATATTACTGCTACTAGAAACTGTCTGCTTTGACAAACTCAAATGGGTTCCTTGTGTATTTTCTCCATAATATTGGGGAAAAGAATAATTGCACCAAAATTTGCTTCCCCAATGGTTAACACAATTTTTTGTTTAAATATTCTGCAGCATTTTGCAGAACAACAGCTGTAGAAATTCTATATTTACTGAAACTATAATAAAGCATTCAAGTCCAATAGTAAACATTGTAGCTCTTACAGTACCTTTTAAGTATGATTCTATCAACTTTATGACAGCCTCAATCGTGTAAAAGAAAGACATAGTTGTAATCAAACTTACATCTAACCAATTGTTTCGCACTTCTCCAATGCTGAGCATGACATCTCCATCCAAACTAACTCCTGTTTCATTTCCAAAAATAAGGCTCTTACCTAGCACAAATAAAGGAGGAAAGGTATTAGTGTAACTAAAATAATAATAAGTAGTAGTAGTAGTAATAAGTAGTAGTATAAGGAAGTATTATAACAGAATCAACGGAGAAACTCAAGAAAATATATTATATTTCTGTTACCTAGAGGCCAACATTTTTAGTAACTGTTGAGGTAGTAATGTGATAAACTAAGAGCATTAATTTAATAAATACAACCAAAATTCTGCAGTGCCAATTTAAATGAAAAATAATATCCATTCATCTTTTTCAAATTATAAAGAGATATAAAATATGTGAGTCTATATTTATCTTTTTTGTCAAATTTTAAACAAGAAATTACCAACCTGATAATAAGAAATAATTTTCTATGATCCCACTTGGCAAACATTAGGATGGAAATTGTAAGGATAATAAATCTTTCATACAAAGATTGTGAAAACCTTTCAAAACAAGTAACACATTATCTTTTAAGATACAGTTCCAGTCAAAGAATTCAACCATTCTTTCTGGAATATATTCTTTGAACTGGTAATCATTAAATTTTCTGAAGCAATACTCTGAAGGATACTGAATTCAAAATGTTTTTTTCATTATTCAACCAATCACACTATGGTATATTAATATTTTATTATGAATATAATAATAGTGGAAAATATGAAATATTACCACAGAACTCATCTCTAGAACTTTAAATTAACAAAACATTTCCCTAATTAAAAAGGTCATAACTTAAGAGCTAACTCAAAATTGGAGAACTGTATGTTTACCATGGGTGGGCTTAACACTTCAATTCATTACACAGGAGAAGCATTAGCCCATTCACCATTGCTTATTAATGGTGAATTTATTCCAGAAACACATTTTAACACTGCAATGTATTTAATTGGATATTTTGAAAAAATTGTAAACCCAAAAATGAAGATAAACAAACCTAGCCATACCAAAGAATCACACAACTCTAAATGGCAATGACAGGAAAAGTAAGAATTCACTACCCTTTGCCAGCTGAGTGGCAGAAAACGCAGTATAGGGTTAACTACAATACGTTACTCTCTTTGAATCCATAGCAGAAGAAAGAGAGGAATTTTAATTTAAGCACACTCACTCATTATTACCTATGAAAGAAACACCCTAAATTTTCAGTCAGCAAGCAATATCGAACATCACAATGAGAAATATTAATCTTTAGTGAACTTGTAATATGAATGATAAACTGCAACAAACCTACTGAAAACCATTATTTATATTAGATCAGATTTTTCACTTAAAAATTCCATTTCAATGCATAGAATGGAAATGTTTACAAAATATTGAATGAAAAAAGCAGTCTAGGCCAAATCTACATACTAATATTGTTCTGCAAAGATTACTGAAGTTACAATGAATGTATGAGACTTTTAAAAAGTAATTAAGGGATGTATATAAAAGAGAGCAGTCTCCCACTGATCAAACAAATGGTACTAAAGAAAGGTAGACATTGCCTTGGGCTGTGAATCCAGAAAGCCTATATTAAAAAAGAAAAGGGATATCAAAGATCTACAGAAATAGAGTCCAAGAAAAATATTTTAAAGATTCTCAGAGTAGTAAAAAGTGAAGATGAAACATAAATTAAAAGGAAAAAGAAGATTAACCCTGATGGGTGGAGATGATTGAACACAAAAGGTAAGAGAGGAATGAAGCTGTGTGGTCAACTCATACAAAGACAAACTAAGGGATAACCAAAACAAGGGGAGAGCAAACAATGATAAAAAAGGAAGAAGTTGGGATCAGTCCACAAATTATCAGACATCAAGACTTCTACTATTAAATCCGTTGATGAGGTAAAGAGGTTCCAAGAAAAGCAGTAAGGCTTAGAGCTCCTTGTCAAAAGAAAACAGGAATCTCACTGAGAGGATGAAAGAATATTGAGAGAAAATTCATACCCAAAACATGAATTTTTTTCCTTACTCTGAAGAGAGGCAAGCTTAAAAATAAAAAATAAGATCTGTGAATGAAAGTATTGATATGCCTTACTTTACAAACTCCTGCTTTAGGAAACATAGTACTACTGAATTCAGCACTTCAAAGATCTGAATCTATAATCTGTTAGAAACAGTTGACTACTAATATACCATATGAGCACTAATGAATAAAGCTAACTATGAAATTAGAATAGAAATGTGTAATTCAGCTAATTAATAAAATCAAACAACTGAAAATGGCTATCAATTGTTCACATAAATAACAAACTATATTAAAATTCCTTGGAGAGTATTTTGCATCATCATGGATGGGGTGATACCTGCAGTAAGAACATGGTATGATGGGTGCACAACCCGATTAAGTGAATACAAAAATTTTCCCAGTTCTTAGGTAACCCAGCCTCAATTATCACCAGCTTATCTTTCTGATCACATGCTTTTGTGATTGTGAATTTAATCCAATTTAATTGTTCTTTACCAGAAGTAACCAGAGGGTCTATTTATATTTCCTTTTTTTGACTGTAATCACTTGATACCAAATGTAATATTTTCTTCTTTTCACATAAGTATCAACAGTTTGAATTCCTTTGAATGTTATTCTTTCAATAACTATTAACCAAAAGCTTAGTACATTACATTTGTACATACATCAGGACAGAGTTTTATGAGTGAAATTACACCTCACTTCTGCTTTACTAGTTACAGTTTGGAACAAATTAATTTGGAGGTCAAGATAAACCAGTACAAGTTTTCCCATTACATTATATATTTAATGATCAAATGAACAACTAAAATACTGTAATCCTTCATTAATGACCTATGTTACATTTCTAAAACCAGATTTGGTTGGTAAATCATTGTAGTCAATTTTTATTTTTCATAGGAAAGAAGACTAGAGGAATAAAATGAAAATGGCATCAAATTGTCTCTAAAGACTTAGAAAAGAGAAAATTAAAACAATGATTAAGCAGTATAGAGTACCCAATAATTTATTCAGAGATCAACGTTGTTCAAAACTCTCAGCTTTTTGTATTGAGATTGGAATCATTGCTGCCGATTTTCAATGAACTTTCTTGTTTCGGTTAATGACTGTGGAGTAACAGAACTGTAACTTACTGTGGCATGATAAAAATGTAGAAATGTTGAGAGACAGGTCTTAATGAATAATTAAATAAAATATTCTTAAATTGTAATGCAAGAAGGTGTTAAGATCAGATTGATCAAACTATTACTATATGCACTACCACTGAAAATGTAAGTCAGGCATCAGAAACAGCTTTGCCAACAAAATAACTATCCAAAACAATAAACTTGAAAATGCTAAAAAGTTTCTAGGAATTTATAGTTTGATGAACAGTTTTAATCTTGGGATGGAAGAAAAATAGTAACTTTTAGCTTGATTGGTTAATATACCCCATATCATATTTGAAGAGAGAATAATTTTTATAGGCATGTAAATTTATTTTTAAATAAATTAATGTCAATGCAATTATAAGTTCTATTCACTAATATTTTAGGTAATAACAGTACCATCATCCTTACACTCAACATAGAAGAGCTAATGAAAGAATATTGCACAAAGGAATCCTTTAGGATGATTCTTTATCACAATGAGAATAAAAAGACATACAATACAAAACAATATGATTATCAAGTTCTGATTCATGAATTATTGATTAATCACAAGAAAATTTTGAAAGGAAGATGAAGCCTCTTAAAAAAAATATGGTGTTCATTCTAGTCATACATTAACATGGTGTAACATGACTATACTACAGAAAGTTATTGACTTAAAAAATAAAACCAAGTCCAAGTAATAAACTCTATTATTCCAGACAGACTAATAGCAAAAAGAACTCCAGACAATTACTTTCAAAATTAACTTTCTTGGGTATTATACTAGCTTCGTCACTGCAATATCATTTGGGAAGTTAGGCAAGAACTAAATTACTTACTGCTTCCATAAATACTAAATGGACTTTCTAAATATTATTTTGGAATACTATAGTAAAACAACTAAAAGTTGACAGAAATACATCCCTAATTACCGAGTAAAATCAGAAATATAAACCATTGCTGAGTTCAATTGATTGCTTAGGAAGCTACTCACACAAATATAATACAATGAAAAATGGACATTACGAGTCACATGTTATACAAATGAGGAATTTCATAACAAATTCCTGGTAGAGGTGATAATACATTAAGCAAAAAACATAATAGCAAAAGAAACCTGCACACATTTATTAAATAAATATCTACATCAATAAATATTCTGATTTTTTTTCTAGGAATTAATAAGAAAAGTAATTGCGAGGCAATTCGCTAGCAAATTATCTTCAAGTGCTTCTTCTTCAACAACAATTAACAAACACCAACAAAATTTTCAAATTCAGTCACATAATCTTCTATGACCTCAAGCAACTAGTTAGAAACACTAAAGAATTATCACATATGTTAGCCTCTCAGGCTATTTTGTGAGATACAGATAAGACTTACGAGATATAATTAATTGTAACCTGACCTCTTTTTTTCTTAGATTTCATCTATCTAAATTAGTCACCTGGATTAGAATGTGTCAAGCAAGTAATTGCTTTGGTGCCCATAATGACATTTACATTGACCCCTTATGCAAGGTAAGAGATGCACATTTCAGGGGCATAAGAGCAGCTGGGAGATTGTTAATTTTTAAAAATAACAGATAGAAGAAATTTTTAATAGTATGAAATTCTAACTCTTTAACTTAAATGGTTGTGTAATTTATTTTTTTGTCTTGTGGTCTAGTAAACGTTTCTTATCATAAAGTTTTTTTTGTATTAATGACTACCACAAAGTTACGCCTACATCTGTATCATTTAGGTGCTAGTAATATCAGAAGACTTCACATAAGACATTTTTAAGAAAATTCAATGAAGCTATCTGAGAAAATTACTGAAATATATTGCTTGACTATTGCATGTTAATGCATACTTTTTGTATTGTTCTTTGTAAATAAAAATATACCAATATTATTTAAAATCACTGTTAAAGAAAACAGCAGCAATTTTGTTGCTTTCAACTACTACTATGTACTATGAACTATACTTTCGTTGAAATAGATACAAAAAAAATAAAGAATAAGGGAAAACATTCAAGAATTCAAGAAGTAGGGTAAACATCCAAGAATCTCAGAAAATTTTAAGTTGATTAAAATAGAGATTTGATTCAAAATTGAAATAGATACAAAACAAAAATCCACAAAATATGTCCAGGATGTAATTTAAGAATTAAGTTTCACAAAAGTGTGTGAAATAATTTCTCCTAATGTCAAATTCAGATGATTGTTAGTTATAAGAAATGGTAAACAGGTAAATTTTAGTTAGGCCTGATTAACAATTGGTTACAAACAGCATGAACATAATGCAAAGAATTGTTTTTTAAACAATAGACTACAATCCAAATGTTGAAAAGTTAAGTTTTGAATTATTCTTATCATTATTCATTATCATATATATTCTATATTATTATTATTATCATTTCTAAGTCATAAATGAAATGCAAGAAATGATAAAATTGCAGAATAAAAACAAAAAAAAAGATGTTTTATATGATCAGGGTTGGATTTCATTAATGTCTGTTTCCAATTAACTGGAACCTACTGATAATTTTTTGACAAGATGAACCAACAACAATAGCTTAAGACGTATACATAGATTCTTCATAGCCCAAGAGAACTACAAGATTTATTTTACAAAATAATTATAAAAGGGTGATAACGAACTTTGACAATTGTCAAAAATTATTAGTTTAAAAGTTTATCATAAAGTAATATTTCGTNGGCTTTACCCACACACACACACACACATTTTACACTGCTGTTTTTGAAAATTGCAACACCCAGAAGGAATGGTCTTAATCACTCCAAAATCAGTGGTTGTGTAGAATTGTGGAACCATAATAAGTGATTAAGATTGCAGAGAGATGGTGTGCACGTAGGCCCAGCAGTGCCTTCTTTTGCATGATGGGACACATCAGCCTTACACACCACCAACATGCCACATAGCCATAACAGACAGAACAGCTTCATCCACAGTGTTGGCTCAACATTGGAGCACTGCTATGAGTGTGAACATGTTTGCGTCGATGGTTCAATGCCATCTACTGAGGGCTGGATGGGTGGCATGCATGCCATTGCATCAGCTTCCATTGACCATAAACCACTGACGCCTCAGACTACAATGGGCACATGAATGCTGTCACTGGCATGCTGAGTGGCAAAATGTAGTGTTTTTGGACAAGTTCTGCTTCAACTTGTCCAACAGTGATGGCTGTGTACGTGTAAGATGCTGCTGTGGTGAACACAAATAGCCAGACTGCTTGCTGAATGGCATAGCGGACAGACGCAGAGTGTAATGGTTTGGGACGCCAATGGATACAACATGCAATCCCATCTCCTACATATTGAGGGCAATATGAATATCAACTGCTATATCACAAAAGTTTTAGAGCTCAAGGCACTGCCTCTCCTGCAGGAAGCTCCAGATGCTGTATTTCAGCAAGACAAGACAAGATACCCAGCCACATGTGGCAAAGAATGTTCAAGCCCTCTTCAAAGAATGATGGACATCACTGCTTCCCTGGCCTGCAAATTCACCTGACATGTCCCCAATCAAACATACCTAGAATATGGTCGGTTGGCAACTTCTTTGCTCTATGGTCCTCCTGCAACCACTGTTGATGATTTGTGGTTGTGCTTACAAACTGCAAGGCAGTGCATTCCCCAGCAACATATCCAAGTGCTCTTTGATTCCGTGCCACAATGTCTAGAGGCTCTGATTGCAGCACATGAAGGTTTCACACTGTACTGAATTCTCAAGGTCAGACTGAATGTAGAAGTCAGTAATTCTAATCAATTGTGTACTGTCATATCCCTAATCTGTGAAAAAAATAATTGTAATCGCACTTCTCCTTCTTGGTGTTGCAATTTTCACAAACAGCAGTGTAAATTATATAAACCACCTAAGTTGAATAAAAAGTAAAAGGGAGAAGGTTTAAGACAGTTATTTATTCTCTTTTAAATAATGCCAGGCTTTAATTCCAGTGGGTTTAATTGGTACATGGAAAAAAATAGAAAGCCAGAGGTGCATTTTATACTAGGAAAAAGGTGAAAGATAACTTAACACATTAAAGTGTGCACCTAAGAATACTCAAAACTACATGTCTAATTGTTCTGGCACGATAGCTCAATTGGCTAGAGCAGGCACCTGGAAAGTGGAAGATCCAGTTGCTGGTCCAGGTCCTGCCAGACTTTTTTCGTGTCAGTTACTCATTTTATACTTTGGTCATTATTTCCCAACTTATTTCATTACCTTCAAAGAATATTCACAAAATGGAAAACTACAGTTTCCACTCCATTGAGAGTAGGTGTCAATCAGAATTTTCACACATCCATTCAAGCAAGAAAATATGAATCAAGCTAAATATAAATTCAATGAGAATTAAAAATGAACTGATAAGACACTAATTATTTTTTAGGAAACATGGTATTGCCTAGCATAATGACTGCCAGCATATATTACTAATATTTCTGTGACCAAATATATTGTTTTCTAAATCAAAATTACACTCAGTGTAAATAGTTCTTTGCTACTTATCCCTAAACATATACAAACCATGCACTGCATGAGGGGTCTATTTAAGTAACATGTTAATTAGGATTAATATTGCTAAGAGATTACTAACTACCAATGAAAAATATATCCTAACTTGAAAACAATGAGGAACAAATAGTAAGGCATTAACAGAAATGCAAAATAGATTTTAACCATTGTGACTTTCCTTAAAAATTCCTAAACATTTAAAAACAAATTTTTCTGAACAAATAGCAGATACACTCACAACTCTTCCATATAATTAATAAACATAATGCTACAGAATAATATTATATAAAATACATTACCAAAGGGTACTTATAAAGGATTACTTCCCCTCCAATCACAATCATTTTAATACTTCTAAAAAATATTAGTATAATTGAATGGGAATCTATTCAATCTGGACTCAATTATTAACAGAGTAACGGACAATTTTAACAAATGCATTTTATGGTTATGTACTCAGTAAGAAGGAACACTTTCAAATGCATCCAAGCATGACTAAGGATAATTAAATCATTTTCTGTGATATGGATTTATCAGTTAATACAACTTATTAAATGTTAAGAGAAATACCATCTTTTCTGAAAAAAACACTTGATAGTATAAATACGAGGGCTGTATGATAAGTACCTGTGGTTAGTGACTGATGGCACCATTGACATACACCACTGTATGCCATAATGTAATGCCATCTTTAGATATCTGACTGTGAAAATTTCAGACAGATTAATCGAGTAGTTTTGTTTTGATAGCTGCTGAAAGTAGTCAAGTTCATGTTTACTTGCCAACATGGAGAAAGAGCAATATCGATCAGTGATTTGATTTCTTTTTTTGGATGGGAAGACGTGTGAGGAAATCAAGGTGAAGTTGCATGCTGTTCATAAGGACCATGCACCTTCAATTACTACCATCAGATATTGGTTTAATGAATTCAAGCATGAGAAAGCTATCGGTGAGATGGGTGCCACATTTTCTCACAGTGGAGCAAAAACAGAATCGCATGACAACTTCGGAGCTCTGTTTGAACATGTTTAAGCACAATCCGAAAGAGTTTCTATGGCATTTCATGACTTTTGATGAAACATGGATCCATTACTACATGCCAGAAATGAAAGAACAGTCAAAACAGTGGATTTCACCCGGCGAACCTGCTCCAAAGAAGGTGAATACGGTTCCATTGGCCGGAAAAGTCATGGCCACCATTTTTTGGGATTTGCAAGGCATCATCTTCAACAACTATTTGGAGAAGTGAAGGACAATCATGGGACAGTACTATGCTTTCATTTATTGGATTTTTTGGATGGCTTGAAAAAGTTAGAATATTGCTGGACTAAATGTACTGAGTTGAAAGGAGACTATATTGAGAAATAAATTTAAAAGAAGTAAAAAAANACATGTTTGCGTCGATGGTTCAATGCCATCTACTGAGGGCTGGATGGGTGGCATGCATGCCATTGCATCAGCTTCCATTGACCATAAACCACTGACGCCTCAGACTACAATGGGCACATGAATGCTGTCACTGGCATGCTGAGTGGCAAAATGTAGTGTTTTTGGACAAGTTCTGCTTCAACTTGTCCAACAGTGATGGCTGTGTACGTGTAAGATGCTGCTGTGGTGAACACAAATAGCCAGACTGCTTGCTGAATGGCATAGCGGACAGACGCAGAGTGTAATGGTTTGGGACGCCAATGGATACAACATGCAATCCCATCTCCTACATATTGAGGGCAATATGAATATCAACTGCTATATCACAAAAGTTTTAGAGCTCAAGGCACTGCCTCTCCTGCAGGAAGCTCCAGATGCTGTATTTCAGCAAGACAAGACAAGATACCCAGCCACATGTGGCAAAGAATGTTCAAGCCCTCTTCAAAGAATGATGGACATCACTGCTTCCCTGGCCTGCACATTTACCTGACATGTCCCCCATCAAACATACCTAGAATATGGTCGGTTGGCAACTTCTTTGCTCTATGGTCTTCCTGCAACCACTGTTGATGATTTGTGGTTGTGCTTACAAACTGCAAGGCAGTGCATTCCCCAGCAACATATCCAAGTGCTCTTTGATTCCGTGCCACAATTTCTAGAGGCTCTGATTGCAGCACATGAAGGTTTCACACTGTACTGAATTCTCAAGGTCAGACTGCATGTAGAAGTCAGTAATTCTAATCAATTGTGTACTGTCATATCCCTAATCTGTGAAAAAAATAATTGTAATCACACTTCTCCTTCTTGGTGTTGCAATTTTCACAAACAGCAGTGTAAATTATATAAACCACCTAAGTTGAATAAAAAGTAAAAGGGAGAAGGTTTAAGACAGTTATTTATTCTCTTTTAAATAATGCCAGGCTTTAATTCCAGTGGGTTTAATTGGTACATGGAAAAAAATAGAAAGCCAGAGGTGCATTTTATACTAGGAAAAAGGTGAAAGATAACTTAACACATTAAAGTGTGCACCTAAGAATACTCAAAACTACATGTCTAATTGTTCTGGCACGATAGCTCAATTGGCTAGAGCAGGCACCTGGAAAGTGGAAGATCCAGTTGCTGGTCCAGGTCCTGCCAGACTTTTTTCGTGTCAGTTACTCATTTTATACTTTGGTCATTATTTCCCAACTTATTTCATTACCTTCAAAGAATATTCACAAAATGGAAAACTACAGTTTCCACTCCATTGAGAGTAGGTGTCAATCAGAATTTTCACACATCCATTCAAGCAAGAAAATATGAATCAAGCTAAATATAAATTCAATGAGAATTAAAAATGAACTGATAAGACACTAATTATTTTTTAGGAAACATGGTATTGCCTAGCATAATGACTGCCAGCATATATTACTAATATTTCTGTGACCAAATATATTGTTTTCTAAATCAAAATTACACTCAGTGTAAATAGTTCTTTGCTACTTATCCCTAAAAGTATACAAACCATGCACTGCATTCTATATTTTCCTGTTTATATTAATTTAAAATTTTGTTTAGAAAACTTCAAGATGAAATAGAATGATATATTTCATGACAAAACATTTAAATTAAGATCTCACAGTAACAAGCAAACAGCAGAAACTCTAAGGGTATTTTTCTACTATGTGTGGTATCTCATAGATTTAGCATCTGGTTTGGCTAGCTTAGGAAATTCTAGGAACAGGTTTACTTAAATTTGTGCGAGCCAGCTGAATCCTATCACTGGGACTAAGACAACAAGATTTGTTGACATATTCTTGACAATAAAAGTGCAAGAGGTGACCTAATATGTGATATAAGACCTGATGGCTGAAGTTGGAAACTGCGATTTGCAAAAATGAGTTATATCTAAAACATTTTAACTCTGCAGAAGTACTGAAATAATAATCTTCAGAGAGGACAGAGCTTCTAAACCTGAATGCTAAGTTACACTATGGTGACAAAATGGAAGTATGCTGCATTATGTTCATTAGCCAATTATTTTGAAAATTTAAGATCATGCATAAGCTGAGATTTCTCAGTATTTGCAGTTGCAGAAGAAATGTTTATGATTAACTCAGAATTATGATCCTAGTCATAGGTGTAACATGGAGCTAATAAAGATAAGCAGTACTGATCTAGAGAGCTTCCTCAAATGAGTAAACATGATTATTAGTGGCTTTCTAAATTCTAAATAAATGTAGTAATAAAAGCAATTAATGTGTTTTAAGTTCAATGAATCCCTTGATTAAATATTTCCCAATTTTTATGGTTAATTTTTGAACAGAAATTAATCAGTATTTTTCAGAGGAAATTTTGCAATATCTTGCATGACTCCAGGATTCCACTGTAGGGTTATAGGTAACCAAGCTGAAGAAAAATTCTGATAAATGAATGTATTAAAGGTGAATTGCATCATTCTCATCATGTTTTGTACCATGAAGAAGCATAACACCACAATATTAATCAGCATACAGGGGTTTAGAAAGATAATGAGCTAAAAATCCTCTGCAATCTTTGAATAAACAATATAGAGGTTTCACCTTGGAAGTAAATTCATCTGACTTTCACTTTATAAAGTATAATATACTGAGAGATTTCAATTCCAAAATTTTTCATTAACACAATAAATTGTAAACTATTAACAATTCATCTTACAAAAAGTTTTTAGTACATAGATATTTTCTATGTTACTGAAGAAATAAAACAGTTAAACAAAACGAAATCTTCCTCTTACCTGGAGTCTGGCTACTTCTTCCTTGATAGGTGCAAGGGCTTCTGCATTTTTTCTTGCTTCAGGACCATACTTGCTAAGCCAAGGTCTGCAGAAGAAAAAGCAAATATAACAATTACAGTTTTTGAATTAAGATAAATTTGTTTCATTTTATGTTTGTCTTTTAAATTACCTTATCCTATAATGATCACATTCTGTCAACAAAATTATTATTTTACAGTTATGTTAAAAAATATTTTTACAGTAATGCTAACAACTAATTTAAAAGACTAAAAATAATTCATTGAAAAGAGCGTTGAAAATGTTAGA
>KZ308717.1:150462-175944 GCA_000376725.2 Ladona fulva | reverse complement strand
ATTTGCAAAAAATTAAAAATACATAATTAGTGAAAGAAATATTAATTCTAGCAGAAAATTTTAACAACAAAAACTTGAGAATTTGATGATATTTTGGACAAGAGTTGGATTATATTACTATACTATTATTGGAATCACATCTCCTCCGTAAGCTGAACCGACTAACGAACCACTCTCACGAGGTCCTTGCCTCCCTATATACCCGTTTCCCTATATACCCTGTGAGGGGCTGTCAGCTGGATTGGCCTCTGAAGGGACGTGGCTCCAGACCACCAAGTGGTCCCAATCCTTTATTATGGAGTATATAAAGAGTTGTCTCAATTGTACATTATTAAACACAATACCTTTGCATTTTCTTTAGGAATACATTGCACAAAGCAAGTCAGTATACATATTTATAACAAAAGGTCCTTGGACGTCTGCATCACAATTCCAAAGTAAAAATTAGTACCACGACAGCTGCGATGCTCTCCATTAAATTAATGGAGTGGAAATTCTGGAACTTGTAGGCTTTTACAATGTTCAGTTCTGGAATAACAAAAGCAATGCCTGCTGGAATAGCGTCAGAATAAACATGAATTTCGTTTTCCCAACAACCAATTCTGACTTTTGAAAGATTTGGTGCTTTCCCGACGAATGGTTTGTTTCAGAAAGTCTCCCGTGAAGACTTTCTGAAACAATTCTGACTTTTCTTTGCAAAATTCTCTTTTCATCAAGCAGTAAATGTAACCAAACAGTATCTCTCTGGAAAAACCTCTTACCAAAAATAATGGTAGTTTTAACATGAATAAAACCCGAGACAAAAGTCCAGCGTACCTTTCTTTCCTGGATAATTCTTGCACTTTATCCAAATATTGGATCAGTTTACAACTCATCTCAGCTTTCAATGAAACATACATTTACACTTAGTGAAGCCAGAGTACATACCTTTGGAAATACAACTAAATAATAAAACTAATCTCATATTTTATCATACTTTATACTGAATGTGTAAAACATGGACCTTACAAAAAGAGGACATCAAAAGATTGGAGGCATTTGAGATGTGGATGTGACGTAGAATAGAAAAGGTAAACTGGGTGAATAGAAAAACATACACGGTCTTTATTTCATTGTAATACATAGAGGTGCTAGCAATGGTTGGGGAGGAAAGGGTTTTAATTGAAGTAATTAAATGCTGACAGAAGAAATGGGTGGGTCAAATATTGACCGGAGAGGGATTGCTGAAGAATGTTGACCGGCTTAATACCAGCAGAAAAGTTGACAGGTGGTGGAGGTGGTAATGAGGGAAAAAGGCAAGTTAAGAGGTTTGAAGGATTATCTGTAAAAAGATGGCCATTGGCTAGCGAATGTGAATGGTGGAGGTGATGAAGGATATGAAATTTCTCTATGGTGTCTAAATTGAAGCCTTTTGCAGAAGAATGAAGGATTGTAGGAGTGAAATTGGAAGAATGATTGTTTTCAAGGAGATGACGGGCAAAGTGGGATCTTGAGGGGGCTCTGTTCAGTAGAGCTCTATGATGTTCTTTACATCTTACTTTAATATTTCGGCGACTTTGTCCAACGTAAATACTGCCACACTCATTACAGTGGATCCTGTATATTCCCGGTTTAAGTGAAGGGTCTATTCTGTCCTTCCCATTGCATAATAGGGATTTTTAATTTTTGTTGTTTGAGAAGGCTATGCGGAAATCTGACTTCGGGAAGGCATTGCAAATTCTATAGGTGGCATTTCCTATGAAATTAAATTTGATAAATGGAGGTCTCTGACTGTTGATGGGAGATGGAGAAAAGAGATGACTTAGAGCCATTTTTCTCTTTTTGCGTTGTACTAATTTGTTTATTAGACCTGAGGAGTAACCATTATTGACGGCTATTGTATGGATGGTAGAGAGTTCTTTTTGAAAATCATTGGGGGACATAGGAATGGTGAGTAGTCTCTGGATCAGAGAGTGAAAGGCAGCGAGCTTGTGTGAGTGATGGTGGTTGGACGAAGCAGGAATAGTGTGATCGGTGAAGAATGGTTTCCGATAAATAGAGAATTGAATTTTGTGGTCGGTGATGTGCAGGTTTAAATCTAAAAAATTAAGGGAATGGTTGACTTCGTTCTCCATTGTAAAAGTTAGAGAGGGGTGAAGAGAGTTCAGAATATTTAGAAATTGGTCCATTTGCCTAGATGAGCCCTTCCAAATACAGAGAATGTCATCGACGTATCGATGCCAAGTTATAACATTCTTTAAAATTGGTGTATTGGAATTAAATAATTTTGTTTCAATATGATTAAGAAATATATCAGCAAGAATTGGTGACAGTGGGGAACCCATGGCAAGTCCCTTGTTTTGTCTGTAGAATGACCCATTGAACAAAAAGTAATTTTGATTAGTACAAACAGTAATTAAATGTAACAAGTTTTTCGTGATATCGATATCACAATTGTTCCTGATTAAAGTTTCTTCAATCACCATTAACGTGTCTCTAATGGGTACATTGGTAAATAAGTCCTTGATATCGAATGAAACAATTTTACAGTTAGGTGGTAATGTTAATTCACTGAGCTTTTTTGTCAATTGCAGGGAGTTCTTCACTGAATATTTAGGCACAAATAATTGCAAATCAGAAAGGACACTGTTCACAAACGAAGCTAGTTTATGGGTGGGGGAAGACACACTGGACGAATAGGAATCCCTTGTTTGTGCAGTTTCGGCAGGTCATAGAATCTTGGGGGAAGGGGATTTGCACAAATTAGGCGAGGCTTGCTGTGATTATCTATTATGCCTGAATCAGCAATAGCTTTTTTGACCTGATTCTGTTGTTGTAATGTGGGGTCTTGTGCTACACTTGAAAAGTCATTCAAAGAGATGAAATGGTTGCACTTGTTAGTATAATCGCTTTCCCTTTCCTCGATTTGTGGTCCCTTATATCCCTATGTTTCACTTCTTCTTTTGCATTCCTAAGCCTGACGAAGAACTGAAAGTTTGAAACCATTGGTTGCTAACCAAAATATATTTGTGGAAAAGATTTGTAGTTATTATTTCATTTAAAATAAATTAATCAAGCCCAATTTTCAATTTTCAAAAGAAATGCAATCTTTTTCCACATTTTAATAAACATTTAACATGACCTCTTAAGGGTTGTAAATATTTGTTACCCAGGATATACATAATTAAAAAGTCCAAACAATTAACAATGTCACGAGGTTTAGTCGATAAATTATAATAATAATAGATTATCATTATGTATAAATTACAACACTACATTTGAATTAAACAGAAGTAAACAATCTGCAAGAATTAGGAAAGTTGTAGACAGGACTTCCAACAATCACCTTACTTATTTAAAGTATTCTTAGAGGGTGCAATTAAAAACATGAAAGCTAAGAAAAAAGGAGTTGAAATCAATAGAAAACAGATCAACTGTATAAGATATGCAGAGTTGCTGGCAGTGCCAAGGAAAATAATTAAACGTTAACAGTACTAGCAGTGCTATGTCCTCCTTCAAAATAACATCAAAATCAATGCAAGAAGACCAAGATACCAGGTGACATAAGTAAAGCCATCATAAAAAAATCCATCTTACTATCAATTCACAGAAAAGTACACCTGATGATGGCACAGCTTGCACACAACTTGGCTTTATTTAAATATTTTTGCAGAATCCTTAGATGCATTTTAGATGTAGAATGATGTGTATTCAGTCCCATCAAGTTAACACAAGAGAGGTTCAGCTTAGAAACTATCTCCTCTAATATTTCTTGCTACTGTTTGTTCTTTTTTATTGGAGCTACAGGTATTAATTCATGCATTAAGCTTACCTTAAATATAACTAGGTGGCTGATTTCCAATTTAATGTTATGATCATAAAAACTTCATTATGACATTAATTGACAGTAAATCAGAGGAACATGCAATGTAACATGAAAGTAAAAAGAATGGATACATGAATTACAGGTTTTTTTTAATCAGAAAAGCAGTGATTTGTGCTACCTTTCCATGACCTATCTATCTAAAAAAGGCAAAAACGAATGGAATGAAACATTTTTCTAACATATATCAAAACGTTGAATGAATGTTTAAGCAAAGAAGGCATCAAAAATGATAAAAGTCTGATATAATTAGCTAAAATGAACTATATTTAATTGATGTTAAAGCTGTCTGAACACAAGAGAGTTTCAAAAAAGAAAGAACGAAATATAATAAATAATAATACACTCACATTAATCTCTCGGAATCTTTGGCATTCTTTATTTTCCTTTGCATAGTCCTAACTCGGATAAATGGTGAATTTCCATCATTTTCATGACCTGCTCCAGTCATATCTATGTCATTCCACATTCTAGGTTCTGGCTGTGAGGTGCGGGGATGGGTATATTTAGGTGGAGGGGGTGTAGTTGTAAGAGATGGTATAGCATCCACATACGATGTTGACAAACCACATGACTTAAGGATATCCACTACAGTTTTACGTAGGTCTCTTTCAGCAAGTCTCACTCGAACTTCTTGAAATGTGCCTGAGAGGAGACAGAACCAAATGAATTTACTTGTATTTGTAACACTGTTAAATGCCTAACAAGCTACAACTGGATACAAGTTTTCTAACACTACCATCATTGTTACCATACATATTTGAGGGCAATAGCATCATAAGAGAAATATATACAAAAAACTCGAAACTACTTCTATCATAAATGTGAAAGTTATTCTAAAAGTTTCCAATGGCTGTTCTCACCAGGTTTCCTAGGGGATCGAAGATAAAAGCATAAATTTGCAGGTGTAGTAGGACGTTTCATCTGCAGATGTTCTATGTAGGCATTCAGTTGCTTCAGTGAATTTTCATTGATTGCCTGAAGAGGGAAAATTTTTCTTAAGATCAAACATTCATTATTATATTAAATCAAACACATAATTAACAAACACAGTAAAAAGATGAATATTAAAATATACTCACGCGTTCTGTTGGGTGCTGTCCAAATAAATCTGGATGGACAGAAAAGTAAAAAGGCCTTAGAGCCGTTAAAACTTCTCCATGACTTAAATGACGGCATATCACTGAGAAAGCTGTTTTAGTGTTCTTGCAGAAACTATCTCTGCTACTCAAGTAAAACCTTGAATAAAATATAACGAACAATGAATTTCAGTCAAACATCCACGAAAATGAAATGTTACTAAAGTTCTCCAGGAATTCCGTGAGGGTAAAAGTGCTGATAACGGTAACACCCAAAGAAGACTTAACTCTTATTTCCTAATTACTTTTCCATTCTTAATGTTTAACTTCCACGAAAAATGAAATTTCAACTTAGAGACTATAATACATAAATTAACAAAAAATCTAATACATATGAAAACATACAAGTAAATTGAAATGGTGATATTTAAGTGACGGAAATACGCAAATTGAGGTCTTTCAAAAAACAAGCATTGGTAATCGTATGGGTTAAAGTGTAGATTTTTAGTGATTTTAGAGATTGATAGCATAATTTCAACTACGTATGTAAATACATCACAGATAAACATCCGAACAAATGCATCATAGTTGCGTGATTTGAAAGCTATTCGAGATGAGATATTTTAAAAAATAATAAACAAAAATCATGGATTTATAATGCCAGAGTTATTTCCAGGCTCCTATATACTTGGACAAGAAATTCTTATAAAGTCCATGTCAAGCCATAATATCATCTTATATAATTTAAGAAACGATACATTACCATTTTCTGAAATATATTCTCTCTATGGGAGACATCATTAACGCATTCAATAAATTGTGTCACATTTTAGCATTGAGCAATTTAAGGTAAATACTGAATAATAACGATGCGTAGTTGACAAAATATTAACGATTGCCCGCATGCTCAGAATAGTCTAAAATTTCTCGTTTGTTGTCTGAGAATAAAAGAAATGCTGCAAAGTTTAATTCCTGGTAAACATTACGACAATTCTAAGTAGCTATTGTAAATCATTGGGTAATGGTTATCTTCATTCTTTTTGTTGAAAATTTCACCCGCGTCTCTTTTAAACCTTTCGTGACGTAATACTGCCGGGCAGCAGATGCAGAAACACCAGAAACAGCTGAAAGACAAAATACAGAAGAAATTCGAAATATAAATAGTGCATAGTTGTCAAAATTCCGTAATAAGTGCTGGTAGTTATGTACCATTCTTTCTGATATTGAGTCTTAAATTTCGAGTTCGATTGCCGGGTCCGCAATCATCATACTGTTTATTCAAATATTTAGTTAAAAATTTCCGTGAGAAATCGCCATATTATTATTTAATATCGGTTTTGATTGAAATCTCAGTACAATGATAAGAACAATTGTAAGTATGTGTAAAACATAATTTATTATTTTCTATTCCTTGTGCTATTATTAGATGAGTTATAAATCATAGGCCCATGTTTTATCAAGTTTCTATTTATATCTCTTGACTGCTATGGTCGCACTAAGTACAGCATATATGCTCTCTTTTGATACTGTAAATTTATAATATAGTTTTTATAATCGGCTTTAAAAAAAAATACTTGATTAACTATTTAAGATGATATTCGACTCGAATAATTGTCTTTCCTCTCACTCTATTTACATGGAGCCTAAATTTAACCTACCGATTCTAGGTTGTGTAATCGTGGACCAGGAAATCTTTTTTAATCTGCCATGACCATTTTGACATTCTTGTACAACAGTCTTTTGATATTTTTTATAGCTGTTCATTTATTAGTAGGTGGAGCTGTAAGCATTAAAAAAATTGTGTAAATTGTAATTTCAGTCAGAATGCAGCCTCGATCTATCTTGCTTAGTTGTCCCGTTTTCGGAAAAACGAACTCTTACAAGTTAAATCTCCTTATCCCAAACTAGGAAATCGAGTTATCGTTTTAAATAAGTAACTATTTTATTTTCAGTTAACTTTTGGTGCTGGAGTCTACGCTGGAGTGTATTTGAGCCAAAACTATGAGGTGAGAGAAATTGATTTAGAGAAAATGTAAATGTTTACTACTTGTTAGTGATGTTTATATTCACATTATTAGATCCCAAGAGTGGACGAACCAGCCCAACTTTGGGAAAAGTTGAAGGCCTACTTAGAACAGCACAAAAAAACTGAAAAATGAGATTTTTTATAAGTGATATTATTTTCAATGGGGAGTAGTTGTAGATATTTCATAATGGACTGGTTATTGAAACCAAAATTTTGTTATTTTCAAAACCGTTGAATGCAATTGTATGTATGACCTTCTTTACAGTAATTTTTGTTTCATTATTTGTAATATTTACAGCGAGTTTCCTCATGTTTTACTCAATTATGGAAATGTATAGAATGAAATCTTCCTTAAATATTTTGTATACTGTAAATGGTGTGTTTAATATTGACAATGTGAATAATTGTTAAAGTGAAGTGTCAGTTGAATAAAAATTGAGGATATAGTAATGTGTTTAAGTATACCTGTGTCGCATGATAGATATCCGTCTATGGTTTGTTTTAATTGCCAATTTCTGTGAGAAAAGTTTGCTTTTTGAGTGATTAAATCTCAGCATTTAAAAAATTATATTCCATAGAATTTCTACATAATAATTAAAGGATATTCTGCATCTTACTCTGCTTTCCTTAAATTTGCTCTGAAAACAAAAATTGTAATCAGCTTTAATCCTCTCAAAGGTTCATTGTTTTATATAATCATTTTTATGTGCCTCCTACTATTCAAGTATCCACTTTCTCTTGTAGAGTTCTTAGATCACTCTCTAGAATATTAAGGTTTGGAGAAACAGTAAGACATGATTCGTTGTATAAAGTTAGCCATGTAAATTTAATTTGCCATAAACTATTGATAAGCAATCATTTGAAAAAAATCTCAGCAGTTAATGATAATATGTATTTATAATCCTTCAACTTCAAATCATATTCATTCTTGTAACTTCTATTTACAACTGCTAGGCAATATATTTCACCATTAACAAAAAGTATGTTAATAGTATTATTGACGGCATATCACTGAGAAAGCTGTTTTAGTGTTCTTGCAGAAACTATCTCTGCTACTCAAGTAAAACCTTGAATAAAATATAACGAACAATGAATTTCAGTCAAACATCCACGAAAATGAAATGTTACTAAAGTTCTCCAGGAATTCCGTGAGGGTAAAAGTGCTGATAACGGTAACACCCAAAGAAGACTTAACTCTTATTTCCTAATTACTTTTCCATTCTTAATGTTTAACTTCCACGAAAAATGAAATTTCAACTTAGAGACTATAATACATAAATTAACAAAAAATCTAATACATATGAAAACATACAAGTAAATTGAAATGGTGATATTTAAGTGACGGAAATACGCAAATTGAGGTCTTTCAAAAAACAAGCATTGGTAATCGTATGGGTTAAAGTGTAGATTTTTAGTGATTTTAGAGATTGATAGCATAATTTCAACTACGTATGTAAATACATCACAGATAAACATCCGAACAAATGCATCATAGTTGCGTGATTTGAAAGCTATTCGAGATGAGATATTTTAAAAAATAATAAACAAAAATCATGGATTTATAATGCCAGAGTTATTTCCAGGCTCCTATATACTTGGACAAGAAATTCTTATAAAGTCCATGTCAAGCCATAATATCATCTTATATAATTTAAGAAACGATACATTACCATTTTCTGAAATATATTCTCTCTATGGGAGACATCATTAACGCATTCAATAAATTGTGTCACATTTTAGCATTGAGCAATTTAAGGTAAATACTGAATAATAACGATGCGTAGTTGACAAAATATTAACGATTGCCCGCATGCTCAGAATAGTCTAAAATTTCTCGTTTGTTGTCTGAGAATAAAAGAAATGCTGCAAAGTTTAATTCCTGGTAAACATTACGACAATTCTAAGTAGCTATTGTAAATCATTGGGTAATGGTTATCTTCATTCTTTTTGTTGAAAATTTCACCCGCGTCTCTTTTAAACCTTTCGTGACGTAATACTGCCGGGCAGCAGATGCAGAAACACCAGAAACAGCTGAAAGACAAAATACAGAAGAAATTCGAAATATAAATAGTGCATAGTTGTCAAAATTCCGTAATAAGTGCTGGTAGTTATGTACCATTCTTTCTGATATTGAGTCTTAAATTTCGAGTTCGATTGCCGGGTCCGCAATCATCATACTGTTTATTCAAATATTTAGTTAAAANAGACTTGGTTCTAGAAATTGTACATGTGATAAGCATTTATTTCTACATCGATAATATCTAATTCCACCAAGTATCGCTGGACAAGATCAATTAAACCCATGGTTTGACACAAACAGCTAGAACTATTTTTAAGGCTTTCAATTAAATATTTCTTTTAGGAAGGTCTTGGTATGTAAAGAACATACCCAAAGGATGTATTCATTATGATTTCTTCTCTTTGGAAGAAGGATTAAGGAAAGGTGTAATACTTTGCATGATGAAGTGAAGTCGTGTGGCTGAATCCCAAGGAATAACAAGTGTGGAAAACAACATGACTGGGACTTGAACCCAGGTCTCACACTTTCCAGACAAGTACTCTAACCACTGAACTAGCAATGCTTTTTGAGCAAGGTCAGCCTCCATTTTTTAGCACAAACTGCCGCCGGAGGTCCTCACTGAGGTAGAACTCACAAAGCTGTCTTATGAGAATTTTTCACACCTTTTATTCCTTTGGGATCAGCCAATCAACTTCATTGTGCAAAGTGTTACACCTTTCCTTAATCCTTGTGATTTCCTTGGGAGGTTATCCTCATAAGACCGTTTTGTGAGTTGACTGCCTCAGTGAGGATCTCTGACTGCAGTTCGTGCCACTAAATCTGGAGGCTGCTTGCCTTGCTCACAAAGCCTTCCCTAAACCGTGTGGAAGAGATGCGGCATGGTTCAGTGGATAGAATACCTGTCCAGAAAGTGGGAGACCTGGGTTCAAGTCCCAGTCATGTTGTTTTTCACACTTGTTATTCCTTGGGATTCAGCCACACGACTTCACTTCATCGTGCAAAGTATTACACCTTTCCTTAATCCTTCTTCCAAAGAGAAGAAATCATAATGAATACATCCTTTGGGTGTGTTCTTTACATACCAAGACCTTCCTAAAAGAAATATTTAATTGAAAGCCTTAAAAATAGTTCTAGCTGTTTGTGTCAAACCATGGGTTTAATTGATCTTGTCCAGCGATACTTGGTGGAATTAGATATTATCGATGTAGAAATAAATGCTTATCACATGTACAATTTCTAGAACCAAGTCTTTCTATCACGTGTACTGTTCCACAAAATACATTTCTCTAGTGACCAATAGTTTTGAACATTTAGTTCATCTTATGGCACTGAAATGGGAAGCAAAGGAAAGATAAAAACGGAGGTGGAGAAGGGTCTTGGAGAAATGTGGTAACCATAAGCAGGAGGGGGGGGGGTTAGGCTGGAAAATTGGGTGGAGGAAGTGGTAATGGGGGAAAGAAGCAGTTTAAAAGATCTGAAGAGTTGTCCATGAAAAGGCGTTCATTTGTTATAAACTGTGAATGATGTGGACATGAACAATGTGAAGAATGAAACATGAAGAATGTGGAATTTTTCTATAGTGTCTAACATAAAGCCTTTTGGGGAAGAAATGGAGGATATAAGGAGTAAATTCTGAAGTATGATAGTTTTCAAGTGAATGGTAAAGTGAGATCCTGAGGGTGCTCTGGTAACGAAAGTCTTATGATGCTCCTTACATCTTATATTTATGTTTCTGCTTTGTCAAATGTAAATATTGTTGCAATCATTGCCGTGAATTCTATAAATTCTGGGCTTAAATAAGGGGTTTACTTTGTCTTGTTGCATAATAATAATTTTAAATTACTTTTGTTGCAGAATTTTACACAGAAATCTGATTTTGGAGAAATATTGCTAGTTATATTAGTTGGATTGCCCATGAAGTAAATTCTGTTAACAGGTTTTGAGGAGGTATTGGAAGACTTTGAGAAAATAGAATGGAGAGCAAGGTTTGTTTTTTAGAAAATTGAGAGATTAATTTCTTTCTCCATGGTGAAGGTGAGTGAGGGGCTTTAAGAAGAAATACGCAGTTAATCTAAAAACATAAAATCTGTTCTACTTCTATTTGCATCTTGCAAAAGTGGTCTTAATTCTCCATAATTTGTCTTAGAGGTAAGTAATATTGCATAAAATATCCTAAATTGTATGTACTATAAAAATGGTAAATTACATCTCTTTTGCCATGTGGAGAATATGGATTTAGGAAAAGAACACTTGTTTTAATCATGTTAATAATCTGGAATTACCCAGTGTTGAATAATTATGGAAAATCTTCAGGTCAACCTATATGCAAGACATGCAAACTAACCTCAGGAAAATTCCAACCAGTGGTTGGGGTTCTCTGTGGTAGCACTTTGTAAGTGTTGTTCTCAATACTTGTTTATATTACGAGTAAAAGTTGCTTGCACACTGCAAGCTTAATGCAAGATAGATTAACTAAGGCATTATACACCACCTGCAACACTCCGCCTACCATACACTGAGTGCCATCCACCAACTACAATACCCTAAACAAATTATTCAAATACGTGCATATGAATTGTCCTTGCATCAAACTTGGGTCTATTAGAACAAAAATCTTTAAGGAGTGCGATAGAATCTACATCTTCTATCGATATAACGAATTTCAACATTCTACCTTACTGGGAAACACCCTAATGAATTTTTTTAAATTCGGTCATTCAAATGGTCCTAGAATTAAACCTGGCCCAACAGGGAAAAAATATTTACGGCATACAATAGATATCTATCTATTCTAACAACACCATGAATAGCAACCTTCTATCTTAACCCGAAATACCCTAAATGAATTCTTGAACTTTGGACATATGAATTGCCCTAGCATCGAACTAAGGACCCGCAGGACAAAAACCTTTATGCATACAATAGATGCTTATATCCTCTATCGATGGCGTGAATTTCAACTTTCTATCTTACTGGAAAATACCCAAAATAATTTTTTGAAAATTTGTCCTTAAGAATTTACCTAGCATTGAACCTGGGACTATTAGGGATAAAGTTCTTGTGGCATACAGAAGATAAAATCACGTTCTATCGACTCCATAAATTTCAACGTTCTATCTTAATGCAAAATACGCTAAACGAATTTTTCAAAATGCACGCAATGCATTTAAACGGGAAAAGTACCATTTTTGAGGCCTCCTAGAATCAAACCCATGATGCCTAGGATGGATGTCTGCTTTTTTCCATAGTGTCAAAACTCGGGACTTTACGGAAAAAAAAGAAGCTCTGTGAGGCAATTCCTTTTGCCTCATCTTTAGTATCCTATATACGTATATCCGGAGAAGTGTCTATATAAAGAGATATATGTGTGTGTGTATGTATATGCATTTATGTAACACTTGTAGTTGATTTTCTTATTCTTCTCTTTTTGTATTAAAAAAAAACACAAGTGAAAACCACCCGTAATATACCGTATTCTTTCCGTCTACTTTTCTCCCCCATTAATTATTTTCAGACACAAGACCTCACCCGCAGTTGAAGACCACACACTCACCATGGAACCCAATCATAGGACGGGACGGAAATGCCGACATTTTAATTCATCTTTTTTTTTTTTTTTTTTTTTGCTACACCGATTTTATGATTTCATTATTTCATTTCTATCTGTGTTTTCGCGGGTTTTTTTCGCTCCCCTTCTTATGTGAGCGTTTTCCCGCACCGTGGGTTTTTCTCTGAAGGCCTTCAGCCGAAGAGTTTTTTCCCCGCAATCTTATCCTTTACTTTTAAATGTATTTTTTTATTTTATATCATTTTTTAACACTGAAATTCTATGTAAATGTATGACTGCAGAGGTTAGGTGTAAGAGAGGCCCACATGGGCCTGACCTCGCCGAATAAAGTGTTTTATAATAATAATAATAATGATAATTATGTATTTTGGCAACTACTTAGCCATTTTCAGGAGAGAAGATAACTGATAATCTAGTTATCTTCTCTCCTGAAGAGAAAGAGAGGTGCAATAATTCTAAATCATTGCACCACTTCAATTGTCACTGGATTAGAAAAATAAAATCACTCAGTGAAAATTTCATATTGGTTTATTTAACACTACCATATATTATTATTAGTTGAAAGATTGTGTTAACTAAACTATTTGAAACATTATTACTCAGTGATTTAATTAAACTTATTATGGAATTAGAAGAAGAAATTGAGAGAAAAAGTCTGCTGCAGCTGGGAATCGAACCCAGGTCTCCCACTTTCCGGGCGGGTGCTCTGTCCTCTAAGTTACCACAACAGAATGATCTCTCCTTCAATTTCGTGGGTTTTTGGAATATTATGGAATTGCATATAGTTAAGGATGCATACCTCACTATAGTTACTGATAACCTGTATCTTTCCTTTCCTGCTTGTTTTGCTTCATGATAAGGAATAAAACCAACCTTCTTTAAAATATGAAAATCGATCTCCATGGAAAATAAATATTCTTTTCAATTAATTCTGAAGTAGGTCATTCTTTTGAAGAAGAATTGATTTCTTAACTTATCAAAGTAAAAACTGTTCAGGCAAAGATTATAGTAACTTCGGAAATGGTTTTATGTGACAAATATCTCTGCGATAAAAGGGAAATAGCATAAGAAAAAGGTAATGTTTTGAACTTAAATTTTGGTGTATATTTTCTTTTGTTGATCTACGTATCTAACTTCATACGAGCAGAATTTGTGAATTTCTCTCAAATTAATAAATGCAGTGACTTCAAGAGAATTGTTTGATAAGTAATATTAAAATTTATAGTAAAATGAATACTGGTTATATCGAATTTGTTATCCATTTTGTACATTGTACAGGTATCATATATATATTGCACAGATTATAAATACTTGGGTCTGAATAAATGATATTTTGTCAGTTTTCTTGTCTGTATACATTCTGTGCCATAACAACTAAAAAAAACTTGGGTATTGAAAAGACAAGATGATATAATATCATACATATGCACTTTTGAAAAATATAATTGGATGAAGACAGACAGGAAAATTGATTTCCTTTTAGTTAGACAGTAATTTATGTCTTCAATTTTCTGGAGTTCCACTCAGTTATGGGTGAATTCATTGATTATAGATATAATTCATGGTGCAATAAGGAAACTATTGAACAATTCTGTGCACACACTAAACATAATTCTATAAAGAATCCCTAAAATAAGTTAAAACAGATATATGTAAATATTGTTGCAATCATTGCCGTGAATTCTATAAATTCTGGGCTTAAATAAGGGGTTTACTTTGTCTTGTTGCATAATAATAATTTTAAATTACTTTTGTTGCAGAATTTAACACAGAAATCTGATTTTGGAGAAATATTGCTAGTTATATTAGTTGGATTGCCCATGAAGTAAATTCTGTTAACAGGTTTTGAGGAGGTATTGGAAGACTTTGAGAAAATAGAATGGAGAGCAAGGTTTGTTTTTTAGAAAATTGAGAGATTAATTTCTTTCTCCATGGTGAAGGTGAGTGAGGGGCTTTAAGAAGAAATACGCAGTTAATCTAAAAACATAAAATCTGTTCTACTTCTATTTGCATCTTGCAAAAGTGGTCTTAATTCTCCATAATTTGTCTTAGAGGTAAGTAATATTGCATAAAATATCCTAAATTGTATGTACTATAAAAATGGTAAATTACATCTCTTTTGCCATGTGGAGAATATGGATTTAGGAAAAGAACACNAGACATCTCTTAGCTTTTCAAGAATGTTGAAATGAATAAGTCTAACAATAAGTGAGCATAATTTAATGAACAGGTTAATCAAAATTATGAGAACTCAATAACCATTCTGTTGACCCTGAGCTCCTGATCAAATCGTTTTCCATAAAATGCTAAAAAAAAGTCTAAGTAGGGTATGTATATTTTTAGCTCACATAAATAGGTCTCACTCAAAAATTTTCAGTTAATCAGGAAATGTACAATAAAGCAAAACTATATTGATTATGAAAGGTTAAACCCTAAATTCACACAAATATTTTTATCCTGAACGGTAGACGGAATTTGACACACTAGATTGTATCTCTTTCCTAAAGGAATGGAAACATTTTATTCGATGGGTGTACAACTTTTACCTCAGAGGAATGCAATTGATTCCTTCTCAATTGCAAAATTTCACTTGCAACACCTAGGAATCACAGACGTAAAAAGTGTAACTTTCAAATCAAGTGAAAACCATTCCTCCTCCAGAAAATTCCATGCGCTGTTGCGGTTCAACAAAAGCAAGCCAATCTGACGCATGTGACGGCAAGAGACCCATAGACTGACACTTGTAAAGTGCAAGAGCAACATTTAAAAGATTTCCTAAAAAATAAACAAACTTCTGTCCAGCAGCATGACTCCCTTCGATCATCTTGAATGCTAAAACGACAAAATGGGTGAAATAAATACTACGAAAATTCAATATATCCACGGTGAAATAGATTTCACAGAAAATTAGGTTCATCTACATACTGAACCAAGTCGACTTACTATTCTGCATGGTAAATAATGCTTTCACAGGTCTAATGATCAACATTCCCACCATCATTATTGGAAATATTGATATGGAATTGCCAGCCATATACATTATAAATAGATTCATAGGGACCTGAAACAACAAAATACAAGGTAATCACATTAAAACTGAGTTCAGTGAAAGACAATTGATGCTTAAGAGTTACATTTAGATAGCCATGAAATAAACTAACTCGAGAGACTCAAAAAGTTTGATAATGAATGAGGTTGACGTTACCTGTTTCAAAGGGCCCAAAGCTAAGTCCCATGATTTTTTTATTATGAGATGATTTGGATCCGATTCACGAGAAGTCTCCGTATGGACTTGTCCGACAGAAGGATTATAACCGGGTGGTGAAGCGAGATCTGAGTTTCTATCTTGTTTACCTCTGCCATGAGAGATGAAAATACAAATAAGCAATTGACTTTAAGCTACGAAATATACTGCAAAAAGGTCTTAAGAAATTTAGAAGGCACGGATACGCAAGCCTTAACAAACACATACCTTGATCCAAAATCTAAGGCCCATTTATATTTACGCTGAACTGCTCTTACTGCTGCCATTTTTTATTTCAATTCTTCATTAATAGAAACGTTTTACGGCTTTTACGGGTCTCTCACGTCAGCTGTTTTATACTGATATTACCGCTTTCGCGTGGTTCGCGTGTTTGTCCTCCGTAGGCCCATAAGACTTTCTAGAGGGTGTTTGTCCTCATCTCCTCATTCGGTCAGGAATTGAGTGAATCAGTTGCCCAGCTAATGTACTCAAAAAGCAAAATAAAAAACAACAGCTAACTCGTTATATAATGATGTACCCATAAGTTGATGAGTATCATGCATTGTTTATTTTACAGTGCCACAATTGGGCGTCAAGAAGAAACCTATATGCAACAATTTTCATCTCTTTCGAAAATTCCTCGCTTTTAATTACAGACTCCGAGCCACCCACCACTCTCCTTCGCATTCACATCTTGAGATATAGATTTATGCCCCTCGTGCTGCCTAATGCGTTTTGCAGGGTGGTTGTTCTATCATTCCCTCAATTCTTCCGTTCCAAGAAATTGCAAGGAATGTTCTTCTTAAACTCATGATATCATTTACCGTTTTCATAATTTATGGTCTTTTTTACCATGACTAATCATTCTCCCTCTTAGCAGCAGTAGACTGTTCTTTTGAGTAAAAACATTAGTGATTAGGCAACATCAACACCCTCGACATTAATGTGATACGGTAGCTTTTATGCATACCTGCAATGGATTTTGCAACTTGTTATTGTCTGGCTAGCACAATTGATATGCGAAAAATGTATGATAACTGCTAATTTATTTAGTGCGGTTTGTTTTATTTACAAACATTTTCTTATAACTTATCCAGACTGTATAAAACCATCAAGCATATTGGTATTAATTTTCTTTTCAAACTAATCTTTGTGAGAGAGGTATCTTTAGAATAATACCAAATCACTTGGCAGAATTAGTCAAAGGTATTCCATTAAATACTGAATGGAAGTCATGTTTTTTTTAAACAAATGTGAAAGGTTATAATTGAATGCACACAGGACCCTCAGGTGAAAGAAAGAATTCACTTTCCATTACCAATGCACTCTTGCAAACACAAATATGTACATTCGCATAGAGAAACAAAAAAAAAAGTCAAACAGGACAGGGACTTTAACTCAGTTCTTGATTGATTGACACAGGTTTGGTCCTGTCAGGCTATTTTCATGTCCATTTTTCCTAGTTGCATGCCAAGTCACCTTTGACCCTTTCCCCTGTGTTTATCCTTTACAGGAATTCTCCTTCCCATCACTTTGTTAGGCCAGTGCCTCTTTGAAGTGATGGCAATAATGCTGCATAGTCAGACAAACTCATGCTTGCCTTTGCCTTCAAGTATCCCTAACAGCTTTCCTATTTGTTCTGGCTGGATAGATCAGTGGCCAGAGAAACCTACTAGAAATTGGAAGATATTGGGTTTCAATTCCAGTACTGTCAGACTGTGTCCATGTTTGTTTGTTTGAGATGTCAGACTGTGTCCAGGTTTGTTTGTCTGAGAATATTCCTAGGTGGGTGCCTCAACATGCAAAGTCACCTTTTCCTTGAGTAGATGTGTAATTTGCAATGCTTCTCGGCATGAAGCATTCCAGTATTAAGCCGAAAAAACTTTGAATTATGTTCAATGAATCATTAATACTGACCAAGAAGGTTGGTAATCTATAAGTAAACTGGCAACTGATTATTTGAATTTCTTCAATGCAAAATACTATAAAATAGAAGAGTAACTCAGGAATAGGGAATCTCGTTACCCAAAAAATTAAAGCATTAGGAAAACCTCCCTAACAAATATATAAAGGCTATTTTAAGAAAACAAATAAATTTTACTGGATTCTAGTTTAACTTGAATAGTTCATAGAAGAGGGTTCAGATCAATACACTTTCAATTGATAATCAAATGCATAACTTCTAGGTTTGGCAAAAAAATTAAGGGTTTATTTATAGAAGTGGTTGATGATAAGGAAAAATTTTAATTCTCTAAATTCAAACATTCTACTTGCACTAGGGGAAAAAGCAGAAAAAAAAGGAATCCAGTTTACTGATCAGCATGTGGATAATTAAACTGGGATTGGTGAAAAATTTTATAAAATGAGTACATATTATGATAAAAGGAGTGCATAAAGCAGCATTTTAAAGCAAAATGCTTCACATTAAAAGCAATACCAGTGGATGAGGATTGTTTATATTAGTTGATACACCATTATAATGAAAATTATTCATCTATCAGATGAGTCTATACTCGTCCATATACATGCAGGATAACAAGTGTGAAAATTTGCCATAGATAAGTGAACCTTGCAGCCTAACACTAGCACACTACTTAAATAACAATCTATACATAAATGATCTAAAAGAGGATGATAATGTAATTAATGAAAGATCATTGAGATGTTCTACTAAAACATAACATCAATTTCCTTGTTTTTATTAGAATTTTTACTATAACAAAATTATATAAAATGCAAGAAATTACTTTCAAGATTATATTGGCAAAACAACAGAAGGGAAATGAATGAACATTCAAGTCCTGCAGTAGAAGCTTTACTTATAGCCCATGACCAGGATTCACTGCAGTGAGAAAACCAACACTACCTGCCACTTCACTGTGATCACTTTGCTAGCACTGAGAGCTTCATGAGTACTTCTCTCATTCATTCCAGCCCTTTGGAAGTCAATAGAATAATCTATGGTAAAACTTCTACAGTTGAGGTAAAGACAGCAATGTATTCTGTCCAGGTGGGAGATAAACAACTTGACGAGCCCTTGACAACTGATAGGCAATGTCTTCAGCTGCTTCAATTTTTCTCAATTCCACCAAGCCCTCACCTGCCTCTGCAAATGACTTTGCAAGCAAAACAGCTGCTTGGGAGTCACCTTCAGCAGTAATAACGGCAGCTTTCTTCTGTTGTTCAGCCTATAGAAAAATGTTAAATGGAATATTGTTATTACTTCTTGAACTTGACAATTTCTACGTCCTAAAATATTATGCCAGTGAAATATAAATGTATATGATGTGTATATAATTTGATGAGAACAGCAACATTCAGCTTGTACATCACCAGAGATAGAGATATTAGGTAGAACATTTGTAACAAAGAAGAAAAGGTACACCAGATATAGGCACTTATAATATCTTTGTAGGGAGGTTATGACTGAATGATTTACTCCGGGCAACAAAATCACAACTACAATTCAAAGTAGAACATTGCATAAAAATCTTAAAAGGAGACAAGAGATGTGGAAGTTTTTCTCAAGTAATTTAAATTGATTCTATTCAAATTCTAGTTTTAAAACATCAAGATTTTTCTAATAATAATTCCAAGGCTATCCCATAAATCAAGTGCAGTCTCTTCAAAATCTTTGCAAAGGTAGTCTTAAATAGACAATTTGATCTATAATTTTTAAACACAATAGTGCATGTAGTGCACTGAAGTTAATCAGAGGGATTTAAAAAATGTAAAAAGTAATACAAACCTCATTGTAAAATGAAAACAATTTTGTACTTATACCATTAGATGCTGTGGCATTTCAAAGTAAGAATATTTCATGGTATGAATATTATTATCATTATGCAAAAATCTTACTTGTGGAACAATGTTCCAGTGGCAAAGATAATACATTAATAACAAAGCATACGTGTGGTAAAACATGGAGTAAATGAAAACTTCTGATTCATAGTTAGGTCAGTCATTTTTAGGTTCCATGTAGGGCATCACCCTGGGAAGACCACACTTCTTAGGGGCCATCTCTAAAATATATCAAGGCAATTTTGGGATATTTCACCCCCTCCCCCCCTCACTATATCACAATGCACCATTTAAGAACAGCCCTTTAGTCCTTTATTTTCTGCTGAATGAAATGAAATTTTCCAGCAGGAGAAAATTTATTTTAATATATTTATGGGCAAAATTTACTTGAATATATTTTCATACAAGCCAGAATATTACCTTTTCTACAAGAAATCTTGCTCTCTCAGCATCTTGCTGAGCTACCTGTTTCAGTTCAACAGCTTGGGTAAATTCCTTTCCAAAGGTTAAATGGGTCTGAAAGGGAGTAAATATTTATAAGAATTAGACTTACAACTTAAAACTCCTTGAGTTAATATGAACAGTTTATAGAGAAGACTTTTCACATGGCATTCAAATATCAACAAAATTGTAGATTAAAATCTCATATCTAACAAAAATACACCACAAGATTGATATATTAGTTTCAGGAAGAAGGATAAAAGTTTTTATTAAGCAAAACAGAATTTCCAAATGATAGCTTTCAATCTAAGAGGAATTGTACAAATATATGCTACATATATATATAATCTTAAATCTATACAGTGACACCTCAGCTAACAAAGGTACTTCATTCCAGAATCACATTTGTTAGCCAAAACGTGATGTTATCAGACATATATCTTCTCATTGTCTTGAACTCATTTTGGTTGGTGGGCATCCCTTTTGATGTGGTCAGATCATTTCCTTGTCACACACATAGAAGGAAAAGATTCAATACTAGAATGGTCCAACCATTCATGTTTGTTGCTTTATGTCAGTGCATGTTTCCATTGAAACATTTGTCAGCCGAATTTTTTGTTACAAAAAAATAGTGAAAAAACTTCTTTAGCAAAAACATTTGCAAGGGTCATTCATTAGCAAGGGTATCACTGCATACTGTTGAAATATTCAATGTACACTACAAACAGTATCTAAATATTCATTGGACAAAAAGTGACAATTATGTGCACAGATTGTAATAAACCAGCTGGTGATTTAAAAGATGCAACAAATTAATTTGTTTTGCGGGTCAGTGGTTTTACAGGGGTAACAAATTTCTATAATTTTTTCACTTTACTATGGAAAATCTAATTAAATTTGATTTTCACATTTCCATAAAAGCAATATGTATCTTCATTTGCACAATTTGAAATATTATTAAACCTGCTTAAGGGGAATTAAATTCTGGAGAATATATCAATGAAAATGAGATTAGAAAAAAATGCGGAAAAATAATGTAGCTCAAGACATTTAAGATATAATTTAGATCTTATTTAAATATGAATGAACTTACTTCTCCGAAATTTCAGGTTAACCTAAAAGTCAAATCTATCATATCGTTACAAGATCATTATCATTCCTAAATCTTTTCATCATAACTGTAAAAAAAATAAATTATATGGAACTTTCAAAATTCAAATTGGTTTCATTGAATTAGAAAATAGCCAGAGTTCACTAAAAATATTTTTATGGCTAGGTTTGAGAAGAAAAGCAGTGATAAAAATATCTTGCGGAAATTGAGATTAACAAAAAAAAAGGGTCTACTCATATGAAGCAGACGCCAATTATAGTTTATCAGTCCTCTCAGATTTGATTTGGAATTGCAGAACTGAAAATATTAATTAACGAGTATTGAACGTTCCAGAAACCGACACCATAATAGATTCGATTACATCATGAAATTAGTGATGAAGTAGAGAGGTTCACATTAAGAGAGGAAAACCGATAGAAAGAAATGATGGAAATTTTGTAGAATGTTTTGACAATTATTTGATTGTCTCAGACGATCACTACTCAGGCAGTTTATTGAATTTTCATCGCGTCTTTCACTTTACCTTAGGAATTGGTAGACTCCCACTGGGAATCGAACCTGGGACCACTTTCACTGCCACATGGCTATCCGGGAGCCAGGAATCATTCAATTGAAGTTATTCGGTTTTGAAACACTGTATCCAAATAATTTGACTGAAGCAAATTAGATGATACAACCCTCAAGAGCTCACGCTCCTCTCCTCTTGACCACGCAGAGGGTAAACAAGCAAAAAATGAATGAATTCATTTGGATAGCCATGTGACCCTTTGTTGAAGGGAAACAAAAATCAAATAGAACTATCAAATGAATCTATTCGGATAGAATTATTCGACTGAAATTATTTGGTTTCGAAACACTTAATTCGAATTATTCGATTGAAGTGAAAAATCAAATTATTCGAGTTCTTTTATTCGATTGTTCCCACCTCTAAATAGCACATATAACCAATTTCAGTCAAGAGTGTGAAGAATTTAAGCAGGCATACAACACAAAGTTTTCTAGTCTACAGCCACAATATAAAAGAAAACTTTATTCAAGAATGGAATGTTTGTTCCATTCTTGTCATTGTCGTAAAAAAATTCTAACTGAAAAGAAGTCTAAATTCTCACTGAAGCAAACCTAACAGATCAGATATCTTCGAAAGAATTAGTTTTCTTGATAATTCTGTCTTTGGATCTGAAAGAACACAGCTGACCAACAAAACTGTCAGAAGAAAGAGTATTAATTGCAACAGCATCCCATGTTAATTAAAAAAAAAGTGTTTGAATAATGTGGATGTAGAGCAAAATTTTGTGAAATTGTCACTAAAATCCATTGATGTTATTGTTGGAGGGGTATACATTCCACTGTAATCATCAATACAAATTAACTGCAAATTATTTTTAAGACTTGAAAAAAAGTCTCACAATCTTTTAATTCAAAAATCATCCTCTCTGGCAGCCTACTTGGTTATTACCATGCTGAAAATCTTGGACATCACCATCACAGACAAATAATAATAATAATTTACTTGTCCTAGGGAAACAATACAAAGTATGTTCATGGGACACGTCAAAGATAAGAACTAATAATAATGCTACATGAAAGTAGAAGTATGACATAGATGTGTTATAAAACATTATACATTTAAGCATAAAATATTTTGTACAAAATTATTATATCTGATTGAGTGCTAAATATTCACTTATGCCATAAAAACATTGGGTGATCAAAAATTTCGAAACTCTCTTATTAAAAAATCACAGAATTCCTTTCGTTTTTTATGTTCACTGGGAGTTGATTAAAGAGTTTTATTGCCATTGCTCTTGGTCCCTTAAGAGTCACTGTATAACTACTGCTCATAACATGTATATCACAACTTTTCCTGGTTTGGTGCGAATGAATTGAACTGTTCTTCCATATGTTTTTTCACATATAGAACACTGTAATATATGTAGACACTAGGTACAGTTAATATGCTCAGTCTTATAAAAAGAGGACAACAGTGGGCTCGAAAATGTTGATTGCAAATTGACCTAACAATCTTTTTTTGGATTATAAAAATATCATTTAACTGGGAAGAGGAACCCCACAACACAATGCCATATGCAACTCTGGAGAAGAAGAGACCATGGTACAACGTAAGCAAAACGTCTTGACTTACAGTATGTTTCAAGACAGAGATAAGATAGAAAATCGAATTCATTTTTTAACATATCAGTCCTACATGGTGGTTCCATTTTAGATTAGAGTCAATATTCAGACCAAGGAATTTTAGTGTCCACCTTGGTATAATCACCTGGTGCATCATATAATTCATTGGGTATTTCAAATGGTGGTTTGTTGCTGGGGGAGAAGATTATCCATTGAGTTTTGCTTTTATTTAAGATAAGATTATTACTCCTACACCAGTTTGTCATAGTCTGAATAAGTGAGTCTCTTATATTGAGGAGGTTACTTGGTTTGGTGTTGGCAGTCAGTATATTTACATCATCTGAATACATAACAGTTCTAATTTTAGTATTACCATTAAAATTCATTGGTAGATCATTAATGTAAATCAAGAAGAGTAATGGACCTAAAATTGACTCTTGGGGAACCCCTTTGGTAATTACTTTAGGTGATGACTCAAAAACATTCCCATCTTTCACTAAACCTTCTGCTGCAAGTCTGCAAGATATATGTCTTAAGGCAATTTAGTGCTACTCCTCTTATACCTAATAATTCACACCTGCATAGTAGTATGCCATGGTCCACTGAGTCAAAGGCTCTACTTAAATCGAAAAATATACCCATTACCTTGTTTTTGGAATTTATTTCTTGTAAAATGAAATCAATAGCTTTAAAGAGAGCTTTTTCAGTTGACATATGTTTTCTAAATCCATATTGGTCAACACTGAGTAAGTTGTTATTCAGATAGTTCAATAATCTTGCACGGAACACACATTCAACATTTTAGCAAGTTGGGGAATCAAAGTTATTGGTCTGTAGTTAAGAGGGCCATTTTTGTCACCTTTGTTTTTGTAGACAGGGAGACTGTATTATTCATTAGATAATTATAAATATTCATTAGTTTAATGCCCTAGGCATGTTTTTTTAAACTGAACCCATAAAGCCTGAGTACACTACTACTGAAAAAGTCAAACTTTCCATTAGGTCCCTTTTTCTTGTTTCTGATTTTTTGATAATTCAGATTCAAAATTGCCATATCAATGGTCACACATTGAAATGTTGGGAAGTTACTTACGATAGAAATGTCATCCAAAATGACACCAAATTGGGCTGCACGCTCAGTGAGGTCCTCGCTAACTTTTTGGGAGACAATTTCACGCTGAGTAATGAGTTCACCAGCATCAAACTGGGCCTATTTAGAAGAAAAGAGAAGTTTTTTCCATTGAATATATGTCAAATATACCAAAAGCCACAATTTGAGCATATAAGAATTAAATACAGTAAACTCTCAGTTATCCATGTTCAGATTATATTGTTTGCTGATTATTTACACTGCTCTCTCATCATTCCTACAGCTCATTGATATAATGACATTATTCCAATGGTAATGATAAATAAATGCTTTGAAAATTGGAAATATATTTTTTGTTTGCAAATTCCTCTACCATTTGTTTCTTAACAGTCCACATTAATTTAAAATTCACAAATGATAGTGTTTTAATTTTAAGATTTTAGTATTACCCAAACTTTACTGGCTTTTTCCTGTGTCCATTACTTTTGACAATTCTCTAAGACAATTAAATATAAAGTATGTAAAATAGATCATTTCAGTAGAAAATACCATTTACTAAGTAAAAATAAATCTATAAAAATAATAATATAATCAATTCATTGCATTATTTCTAGCAGTATGAAATGACATGCCATTCATTAATCGCATTCCTATATCAATTTTTGCCCTCTGCCAGATAGTTGTTTTCCCCTAGCTATATCACTCATTATGATGATTAGGCTACTGCACAGTAAGCTGGGTGTTTCCAATACACAATAATTATTATACAGCTTGAATCATCTTAGGTTATCAAGGTTCTGCAAAACCTTATCAATAGCTGTTTTCTTGTAAAACTGTAATTCCACCCATATAAAAATTACAAAAAAACAAAAGAAAACTACTCATAGCTAAAATACTAAAAAATCAAACATGACAAATTGTAACTCTGGACACTGGTTTTGGTACCTCAAATAGTTCTTACGGTAATACCATAGAGATGAAGTGCTTTAAAATAGTTTGCATAGAAACATTGCTGGATTACAAGGAGAAAAATGGTTTTGATTACTGGAATGTCATAGCAGCCAGAAATAGTTAGAAATGCCATAAAATAAATTATTTATATATATA
>KZ308717.1:129240-150146 GCA_000376725.2 Ladona fulva | reverse complement strand
TATATATATATTTTTTTTGCGATTTTTTTTGCATCCCCGAGTCCCAGAGTTTGACACTAAAAAATAATTGAGACATCGATCGTAGATATCATGGGTTCGTTCCTAGAAGGAAAACGGTACTTTTCCTGTTTTAATAGATTGAACGCACTTTCAAAAATTTGTTCATGGTATTTTCCATTAAGATAGAACGTTAATTACGGAGTCGTTAAAAAAATGTAGCTTCCTATGGTATAGCGTAAGGATTATGTCCTAGTGGCCCCAGGTTTGATGCTAGGTCAATTCGTATGACCAAATTTTCAAATATTCATTTCATATTCAAATATTCAAAATTTCATATTCATATGAATGAAATTCTACTNTGGCCTAGTGGCCCCAGGTTTGATGCTAGGTCAATTCGTATGACCAAATTTTCAAATATTCATTTCATATTCAAATATTCAAAATTTCATATTCATATGAATGAAATTCTACTGCAAGTATACTTAGTTCGATTCTAGGGCAGATCATATTTCTCCCATAAGGTTAACACAGGTGGCTTTTTTAAAATTTCTTTTGGGACACTTTCTGAAAAATAAATTTCTAAAATTGGAAAATGGATAGAGCTAATGATTATGGCTCAGATATAAGTTTAAGAACTTCTAAATTGATCATTGGTTCGATGCCAGGACACATTAATTTTTTACTCCATAGGGAATGTACAGGCGATTTGCATAATATTTTGAGCTACTTCCCGTTTCAATTTTGCCTTGATAATTGAATGTTAGTTTTTCAAACAGCATCTAATCCATAATAGGATGGGCCTTCTACCACAAATGTGTTGGTGTATTAAAATCTTTCCTATAGATCATAAATGGTACTTCTGAAAATGGCGTCGACTTAAAACACATCAGATAGAGTAAGATTTGTAAGTCTCCACAAATTGTCATTATGGCAGTAGGTATATGACAGGCAGTGTATGGCAGTCAGTGTATAGCAGGCAGTGTATGACAGGCTGTGTATGGATGGTGATTTATGGCAGTAGGTGTATGGCAAGCAGTGTATGGGGGGCAGTGTATGGTCAGTCGTGTTGGCATGCATTTATATTTATTCCTTAATCAATCCATTCTATATCATATTTAAGAAGCCAATGGTGTCTGGCAGGTGGTGTATAATGCCTTAGCTAATCTATCTTAAAGTAAGCTTGCAGTATGCAAGCATCTTTTACTCGTATTGTAATAATGCGACCAAATTTTCCGAATTTTGTAAGTTATCTGTGCTTTTTAACTATTCGTGTCTCATGCCCATGTTATGCATGCATTAGCAGGGATAGCAGGGACAAGTTTACTGTCGTTCAGATTTCAAGATTGTTCAAACCCTCTAATTTCTTCTTTGACTTTACCTATGAACACTCAAGATAAAATTCAATAAAAAAACTCGGTACTTTCCTAAGGTAAGCATTGCACAACTTATTCTAAAAGGGATAAACTATTAAGAAATGAGCTTTCTAATAGGTGAATATCATACCTTTGTTCTTGATATCAAGATGATCCAGACAAAAACTACACAACATAAATATACTTCCATAAAATTTAGCTTAATAATTCAAAGAAAAGAATGTAAAATGGGCTCCAGAATTAAACAAATCAGAAAACATTTTAATATTAACATAGATCTGCAGAAAATAAGTGAAATTATTACCACAACTGCCTTTAAAACTTCTGTTGTGATTGAAGGCAAAACTCTTTCATCATAGTCCACTCCAAGTATTGTGTATATCCTAGGCAACTGGTCAGGTATTGGTCTAAATAGAATTCTGAGGGTAATATTAACATTCTGTAAATCTGAAAATAAAGTAGACAATAAGTAAAGTACACCAGAAATTGGGCATTTAAAATAATTCAAATATATATCAGGTAAACATTTTTCTTAGGTATAACAACACTTTACCAACTATAGAAATACTTTTTGGAATCCATGATTGTACTGAATATGTATGAATTGCTTAGTTTGTTTTCACTGAATTTCCTTTTTCATAAGATTCCAATCCTACGTACATTACAGTTTAAGGAATTATCAGCAAATGTATAAAAGATGCTGTCTCTCTACTAACATTAAAATAGCATGATTATTTCTTGATTTGAAAAGAACAGATGATGCAACTAGAAAAAAGGCAATGGCAATGAAAAATTCCGCTAGGGGTTAAGGGGTTTCTTTCCGGCAGTATTAAAAAACATATGAAGTCAAGAAATTTTACATTTACATTAAGCCTGAGAATGTGCATGATTGTGAACGATTATTGACGAAACTACATGATGCAATTCGGTAGTTTTGTTTATAAGCCTTCACTATTGACAATTTTATAATTACTAACTACGATTAAATTGTACTGTTTCAATAATATAATGCGGATGTCAATCTATCTCAAGAGAATATAACCATTCTTACTTAGAGTGCATCAAAAATAATCGAATAAAACCAAATGTATCAACAGACGAATAGGCTGATGATGAGGATTAGCTCTCAGGATTTCGCAAATAACTTTGTGAAAACAATCATACAGATATACATGAAGTGATGAAAAACGGGTAAGTTACAAAAACTACCAAAAAATTTAAATTAATGAGCCCTACCAAAATTTTCATTTGCAACTACATGTCACTAAAAACTTTCATTCTTATTCTAATGGCTACACAAACCTTTGCTTCCAGTAATCACAGGTACGTTCCGTGGCCGAGACCTTATATCAAATATGATCGGTCTTTGAATCCAAGGTACAAAGAAATGCGTGCCTTCACCAACAACCAAGTTCTTAATTCCAGCGAAGCGATCAAATATAACAGCTCGGTGGCCACCATCGACTACGGAGAGTATATATTCATTAATTATACGAAATTTCAATACTGAACGAGCCTTAATAGAAAAATGCAATACCATTGTAAAGTGCTGAATTTACTACTCCCCCAACAACTGCAACTCCTAACCCGATCTGACCAAGTCTGCTAAAAAACTGTGCAGCCATTTCCCCAAGATATTCTGGAACAAGTTAAATTAAACAAATGTAAATAAAAAATATTCAGCGTAAATTTCGTGATCTTCTACACCCCGTCCATCAGTTCATATATTCGAACCTCGTGGACTAGTGGAATAAAGTAAAATATAAAACAAACCGTAACCACTATAAATGATAAATGCATTATAAAATTCATGTAGAAATTATCCTTATTTCATCTATAAAACATCACATAACCTACCGATACCTACTTACAGCAGTGATTTAATGCAGCCACTCCAACCTGAACCTGAATTAGTCTCAACAAATGAAAAGGCAGTAGCGAATTATGCCGGCAGCCATGTGTCACGTGAGATGATGATAAAATTAAGGCAAAAAATGCCGAAAAGGTTCATTACCTGGACGTGTTACATCGTAGATTTAATTAAGCATACGACCCTCTCTGTGATCAATATTTTGATGGAGAGGAGCTTATTTTTACTTTGAGGGCGTTGCATGTAATCGTGATGAATTCGTTTATTTTCTATTTAAAAAGTAGCTATATCCCTACTCATTGAAGGTGGAATCTATCTGGAGAAAAACGCGTACACTTTTTGGTATCATAATTATTTTACCATTTCATGGACATTAACAGTGTACCGTTCTCTTTTAGATTTTGATAACCTAATTATTATACTATTAGAGATTTCATTTCTTCCTCGTAAGAGCCTCTAAAGGTGGGTGAGACAGAGCGACCGATTTATTAATAATGCTCTGGTTTGAGCGCGGAAAGTTTTCCAGTTACTTTCCCTGGATAGATTTTTGTTCCCCTCTCGCTGTAAGTAATGTATTTTCGTACTTATTTTCTTTCCTTAAGTGGCTTGATAATGGAAAGTATACTTCAAGGTTAACTTTCTATTTCGATTGTTTTCATGTATGCTAGAAGTCTAATCTATTTTTAATTCCTTGTGGGAACCTATAAAATGTCGAGAATTCGAAAACAGGTTCACTTTCATTCTTTGGAGCGTATATTACACTCTTAAGCAGCGACTAAGATAAGCTTTCCAACCGAGGAAAGTGTATTTTTCTTTGTTTATTTATACTAAGGCCATAAAAATTTGAGACCATGACGCATATTGCAGTAATTTTCATTACTGTCATCATTTGCACATTTCACTTTACCAATGCACAACTTGGATCAGCTGATGTATCTCCCCTTCTAAGAAATCCTGCAGTTGTTCAGAAACAAATTAACTGTGTCTTGGATAAGGGTCCTTGTGATAGCACTGGCAGACAGTTAAAAGGTGAGCTAATTTCAACTCTTTTTGCATTCTCTCTCCCTTCTTCTGAACTTTATATGGGATAGTCAATGAAATTGTTTGCTTAGGTAATGTGATTTTTATACACTAATCGCCTATATTAATTATAAAGTATTTTTATTGAATTTACTGTGAAGTTTACATGGAATTACTGGCTATGCCACTCATCAGTTATTCCACATATTGCTGGAGTGAAATACGATCAATTTTCTCCACTTCGAATCATTCGCCCCTATATTCATCCATGAAGTTCCATTTTCACTTTCATCTATCTTTCAATTATTTTTTTGTCCTAATTTTCCTATGTAAAAGTACAATAGGTGCTGGTTTTGGTACATTTACCAGATTATTTATATAACTGCTAGTCACATTTGTTGCTGCTGAAACTGTAACTCATTTACTTATAATAAATAATTTAGTGGAAGCACACTAAGCTTTTAGGCGAATCTATTTTCTGAGAAAATTATTCTGTTCTCTCAATTTCAGTTGCAATTCCAGAAGTCATAAATCGGAATTGTGCCATGTGTACTCCAGCTCAGGCAAGAAATGCTCGGAAAGTTGTTGCCTTTGTTCGTCAGAAGTATCCATCTGCATGGACATCGATTCAGGCTAAATATAGAGGATAAATGTAAATTTCACTTTTAAAATAAACCATTTTATAAGAAGGAGTTGCTTATTTAATGATAGATAAACTGATCATCAAATTATCAATCATGTCATGATTTGGAAATTCATCATCAATTAGTGCAGTTTATATTTCTTTGTCAACAAACTGAGATGCATTGACCATTACTATTTAGATTGCTTGAATGTTTTACAAATAAATGATGATACTGTCCTCAGTGCAAATTTCATAAGATTGTGTTAAGGTGGGTCAAGTAAGAAGAACATGAAATGTTGAAGTTTGAGAGTAGTAATCTGGCTTGAGTAGCTGAAAAATAAAATTAGTGTAAAAACTTTAAACGTCAACCTAAGTTCCCCAAAGCTCTTTAAATCCTTGGTACTATATATCATTTTCCCCAAATTGAGACCAATTATCTCAGAATTCCTGTTTGGCTGTATCAAATGTTTTACAACTTGTAACCTTTAAATTTTTAGAAGTATATCCTTTATGCCTTCGATTTGGGTTTCCAAGTTGGCACAATCTATAACAACTTCTCAAAGACATTTGACTTAGTTCCTCAGTCCCTACTTGGCACCTAAATCCTTGTGTTTGGTTTTATTCTGGTTCAATCCTTGATTACTTTGAAATAAATTAGTTAATAGATAAGAAATTAAAAATAGACATTTCCTTTTAGGATTATTACTCGATGATCTTAAGATGTTATTAATTTTTATTAATGATTAGGTCATTGAATTTGATAACATTCAATATTTAAATATTCGAATCTTTTAGTCACATTCCCGTTCTTAAGTCATGAATGTATATCATTTGACATCATATTGTAAACAAAAAATTCTACTTACTAGTGAAGAAGAAACATCTTCCCAGGATCTTAAGATCTTTCTTTGCTATAATATCCATGACTCAAGGTAAAACCATTTTATACCGTTAATAATTTTCTGAAAGAGAGTTCTAAGTACCTTCTTCTCTGTTTATAGCTTCTGAAATTACTGCACATNCAGAATAACATTGTCTAATTACTTAGAGCTGGTTCTAGTAGAAAACTTTCATTATGATGCCTAGAAAAGTTAATTTTGCTCTAAAAGAGAATTAGATCATGATCAAAACATAAAATAATGGTTCACAGTATTTATTCAGTTAAATGATTTTTTAAATAAACCACGTTTCTTACAAAAGTGGTTTACATTATTACAGTGAAAGTTTTTTTATATTATGGTAAAAAAATAATAAATATTCACTTTAAATGAAAGAAGTTAGCTGTTCTTTCTAGATGAAACTAGCAGGCTTCCTTTTCCGTAATTCTTTTCATCCAACTTAAAGTAAATTTAAGTAAAATAGATTAAAAAACATAATCCTTTAGAGACAAAAATCACTTACTGATTTACAAAACCAAAAAAACACTTGAATACAGCCAGTATAAAAATGCGTGCATGTATGGCCTTATACTCCCTAATGTAGGCATTTTAGGCCTTTTGATGAAAAAGGTTTACAGACTCTGCCCTAAACTCTTCACTGAATTCTTTTGTTACTTCAAGCAATAAAAAAAGAATGCACCAACCTGCTTTCATTGAGTCCATAATTAATACATGTGCTTCCAATGCACTCACAGCATCCATCATGGAACCAACGGTACGAGGAGGCTCCAGTGGACTGGCAAGATGACCTACATTTATTCCAGGACATACACTGACTCATATACGCTACAGTACAGTTGATAGTCATTACTTCTTTTGCATCAGGAGTTGCTACATCTTGCTCAGCACTCTCTGAAAAAAAGATTTCATTGACTCAGTATATTTTGCTCAAATTGTAGTATCTTCATCATATATAACTTCTGACAGGTGCCTATAATATCTCAGGAAATTTTCTTCAATGCTCACCAAATGAGACTTTATTCATTTTAGCAGTAAAATAAGTAAATTTTACATTTATAAAGTGGAACTCATTCATAAACATGACAATTTTCTTCACTTACTTCGTCTTATACGCCGGAAAATACGGTACTGAGGCTGATATTTTTAATTTTTTTTATTTGAATAGAACTACAATTCTATATCGTCTCCATCAAAATAACCTCCTTAGGAAGCCACACAGCACTGGAGACGGTTCTCCCAATCCTCGCAGCAATGCTGGGATAGCCTTCAGGTTTCTGGTTGGTTACGGCCTTTTTTGAGTGAAGTGATTTCAATCTCGGGAAGAGGAAAAAGTCACAAGGACTCAAGTCAGGTGAATAAGGGGGCTAAGGAGCCACAGGAATGTTTTAATTGGCCAAAAATTTGTTTATTAAAATTGCTGTGTGACAAGGCACATTGTCATGCAACACCCAGTTGTTCCTGATTTTTGGTCTCACATACATGACCCTTTTGAAATGTTATTCAAGAACCTCTTGGTAAAAGCGTTGATTGGCTGTTTTGCTTTGAGACACAAACTCTTTGTAGACAATTCCCTGGCTATCGAAAAAGCAAATCAGCATGCATTTGATCTTTGACTTTCTCATTTTTACTTTTTTGGACCTAGGAAGTGCACCATTCCATGCTCTGGCATTTGGTTTCCGGGTCATACTCAAACACCTAAGACTCATACCAGTAATGACACCTTTCAGAAAATGGGGACCATTCTCAATCGATTCCAAAAAGTCAAGCCACCTTTCCTTTCTGATGTCCTTTTGGTTCTGTGAAAGGTTGTCTGGAAGCATTTTTCCACAGATTTTTCTCATCTCCAATTCGTTGGTCAATATCTGATAGGTGATGTGAGTCAAATTCAACTCTTCCCCGATCACTCTATCTATCAATCAACGATCTGAACACACAAGATTCCAGATTTTATCAACATTTTCATTGGTGCTTGAAAATGAAGGCCTTCCACTGTGTGGCACATCTTCAATCAACTCTCTTTCTTCTGTAAACCACTGAGAAACCTGAGCACTTCACAAAACACTGTCTCCGTAGACCTGCTGAAGTTTTGCAAAAGTTTCCGTTGCACTGTGCCCAAGCCTGAAGCAAAACCTAATGGCAAAGCATTGCTCGAAATTGATGTCACTCATTTTTAGAATGCACTAGAAAAAACTGTTTCATGAAGAAAATCGCTACAGGCAATCAAATTACTCTAGCAAGTTCAAACTTGTACTGAAGGCGTACCACATGTTCACCTAAACCCCTTCCAAGTCCAGTGTGCCAAGTGCTAATTACTTAATTTACACACCTCATATGTGAATTTGAAGTTCTGGAACTGCATCCAGCTATCTTTTGAATGAAACACATGCCACCTACTTAATTTGCTTAAGGATGAGTTCATTAGACATTCAGATTATAGGTTGTAGACCACTAACTTTTCCAACTTCCTTAAAATTAAGGATTGAAAAACCTCCATTGACTAACAGTTTAGTCAAGACCTAATGTTTTAAATTCAAATTAAATACCCCTGAATATATACAAAAGATCTCACATGTGTTTTCCAAGAAATTATAATTGTATAGTAAGGTCATAAGTTCATAGACTGAGAATAACCACCCTTCTAAATGAACAATAAGTGTTCTGGTAAAGCTGTCTTCTTCCATAAATTCTGTTTTCAGAAGCAGTGGATGTACTCTATCAGCTGGGAACATGAAACCTACAGTGCATTACAGCTGAAAATCCTAACCCCAAGTACTTCAGTTAAAGCTATAGTGTAACAATGTAATTGAATTTTAGAATATCTTTGAGATCAACATTTCTTACTATCCTTCCTTCCTTATAGTTAACTTATCAATCATCGTTTAATCAGGTCAGTCATTTAAAAACTTTTCGGCTAAGCAGTCCAACTTAATTAAGCAGAAAGAAATCTCTTAAATTTATTTCTCCAGAGAGAGAATCTTTCTTATCCAATTACTATTTAATACAAGTGATCTCTATAGACTTTTGATACTAACTATAGTAACAGATTTCTCAGCACCATTTACGAAACTGACAAATCATACTGATAATCGATCCCAAAGGGTACAAAGAAAACATTTCCATGTACTAAACCTAATAAATATAAAATCAACCAGAATAACATTGTCTAATTACTTAGAGCTGGTTCTAGTAGAAAACTTTCATTATGATGCCTAGAAAANAAATAATTCGAAACGAAGATGAGAAATCTAATGAATATGTTAATGACATGCTACTCTCACTGTACTCACTTTGATCAAGTATGCTTCGAGCACAAAATGTGGGGAATATAGGCAATTTTAAGTGATGAGTATGGCTATACGACGTGAGATTATTTAATTATACCAGTGTGTAAATAAAAAAGAATTTTAAATTCAAAAACAATTCCAATAGATAAGTCGATAAATTTTCTTTCTTCCTGTTTACTCAACGCCTAATTTGTAGAGTTCTTGGCAAGTTACGTCGTATAAATTATTTATGATCCGAGCAGTTCTGTATGCATTTCTGCGACGCCAAGAAATTCAGTATTCTGAACTTATGTTCTCGATAATTCATTCCTCGTTAATTAAATTATACACCCACTATATATTTCATTTAAGGTATGAAACATTACTGACAGTAAAAGTCACAGTGAACAATGCATTAACGTTTATTGTTACAATAGTTCGGGTATAACGATAAATAATGCATAGATAAACGCAATCGATATCACAGAGTGATGATGTAAGTTAAAAGTTTATAGTTGCTCTTGCTGAAGAAATCATTAAATGACATTTATAAAAGGTTCTATTGAAGGTAAAGATTCTGCATATCCTAAATCTCATTGGAAACGCTCGTATCGAAAATATAATGTTGAATGCCACAGAAATCAAAGAGTGATGTGCTATACGACAACGATCTTCGCGAAATATGGTCTGAGTTGAGCGGTCTCGGTTCGGCGAGTGAATGGAAAATCAATTGTTCATGATATTGGATTGGAGCACTAACTGACACATTTAAATTTCGAACCCTCGAAAAAATTTCCATGCAGTTTTTACTGTTGTACTGCTACTATTCTTAGAAGCTCTCACTCCGCAACAATGATAACCCACATAGTTAATGTCAACAATCAATAGATTTTTTCAATAGAAAATGACAGAAATGCAATTCATGTAATACTTCAATCAAAATAATGTAAAAAAAACGTTTCTCGATTGCACATTCAATAACTAAGGAAGTGAAAGACAGAATTATTTTACGCAAATCATTAACATTTCATTCCTTCATAAGAAAAAACAAGCTTTGGATTATGTTTACAAGACATTTCCCCACCTACAAAATGAAAGGCCTTTCTCATTCATATACCATAGAATTTAAGTATTCTTATAAACCCATCAATACTTTATAAAATGCTCCAAGAGAGGATGAAATAAATTCTCTGCACTAAACTTTAATTCTTGAGCTACAGAAAAATTAATATCCTCCCACATCTATGGGATTTACTCTAAAATATGTACTCTTTCCTTGATTAATTAAAGGTACCGGAAAACCTCCAAATTTTCAGTTTCTATAACTTGTGTTTATGAATGAACAACTTATGATGTTTATCTGGCTGTATATAATTGATATTTATTTTCATTCTTTCAATACAATGACTGTATTAATCTGTAAAGAAGAAACTTTGTAGTTTGCTCACATTAATTTGAAGTTAACGACATACTTTTTCTAGTTTACTCAAACGCTTGTATTTATATAAATATAAAAACCTCTCTTGACCATCCAGGAATGTGATGAACAGGTTGAACTTCGTGTATTTAAGTGAACTTAAATGCCATATTTCACAGCCAGTGAAACAAAGAAACAAGATTTGTAAAGAACATCAATTTATGGAAGAATGAAACAAAAGTGCAAATATCTTTAAGGAAGGTTTCCATGGTGAGAAGAAAATGAAATCAACCAGTCAAAGTGAAACATCGTTTACAATTACTATTGTATAGCCGCTCCTGACATCAGAATAAAATTCTCACTCAGCTCGTAAAAGACATGCTGATTTTAGATCATATTTTCTGGAAAGAAAATGCGTCTTATGGGCTGGGAAACACTAGATTTGCAAATTCTTACGGGTAGATGGATTCCACTGGATCCCCTTCTACTCCCATGAATAATTCAACTTTTAATTTTCTTCATTATCATAAAGAAATACATGATAATCTAATCACAAAACATCTTATTGTAAAACTATGAAAGCTTTTCAGAATAATTCAGACAACATGGGAATATGAAGCCAAAAAAAGAAATTGGTAACTCAACCCTTTTATACCTGCCACACAAATTATCAAATGGAAAGAATAATAATGCGTACTCACGTGTCCTAAATTTTATCTCTTTATCCAGCAGCTTTGGACGGAAATATGGAGAAATGTCTAAATCCACAGGAAAAGTGTAAGTTACCCATCTCTGCTGAGCATCAGGTTCTGACATAAGAGCTTGAAACAATTCAGGGAGAGTCTCTGAAAATTCTTCCACGTGACTCTTTCGACCCAAAGAACTTCCTGCATCTCCATTTGTTTCATTTGACCTCGGGCACATATCTTGTGAAAGAATGCAAAAGTATTAGCAGAAAAATTATTATTAGCAAAAATATTTTAGCTGAGTATGAAAATATCGAGTTTGCATTCTTTCTGAAGCAACACCAAATGCATTCATAATTGGGTCTACATAATAATAAAAACCACACCAAGAAAAACAATCAATATTACTACATGTCTCAAAGATCATCCTTGAATAACATTCAAGCATGATCTGCTATAAAGAATATGTTGGTAAATATTCCCAATTTTTAACATCAATATTTTGTTTGCCAACTTAATAGAACAAAACCGTTCATTTATTTACAAAATCAAAATAATCTTCTTTAGACGAATTAGCTTTGTCTTATTGATGTCATAATCAAGGTTTCAATTTTGTTCATTTTTTCAACGACTATAAGGAATGTTTACAAAGAAATAATTCGAAACGAAGATGAGAAATCTAATGAATATGTTAATGACATGCTACTCTCACTGTACTCACTTTGATCAAGTATGCTTCGAGCACAAAATGTGGGGAATATAGGCAATTTTAAGTGATGAGTATGGCTATACGACGTGAGATTATTTAATTATACCAGTGTGTAAATAAAAAAGAATTTTAAATTCAAAAACAATTCCAATAGATAAGTCGATAAATTTTCTTTCTTCCTGTTTACTCAACGCCTAATTTGTAGAGTTCTTGGCAAGTTACGTCGTATAAATTATTTATGATCCGAGCAGTTCTGTATGCATTTCTGCGACGCCAAGAAATTCAGTATTCTGAACTTATGTTCTCGATAATTCATTCCTCGTTAATTAAATTATACACCCACTATATATTTCATTTAAGGTATGAAACATTACTGACAGTAAAAGTCACAGTGAACAATGCATTAACGTTTATTGTTACAATAGTTCGGGTATAACGATAAATAATGCATAGATAAACGCAATCGATATCACAGAGTGATGATGTAAGTTAAAAGTTTATAGTTGCTCTTGCTGAAGAAATCATTAAATGACATTTATAAAAGGTTCTATTGAAGGTAAAGATTCTGCATATCCTAAATCTCATTGGAAACGCTCGTATCGAAAATATAATGTTGAATGCCACAGAAAGCAAAGAGTGATGTGCTATACGACAACGATCTTCGCGAAATATGGTCTGAGTTGAGCGGTCTCGGTTCGGCGAGTGAATGGAAAATCAATTGTTCATGATATTGGATTGGAGCACTAACTGACATATTTAAATTTCGAACCCTCGAAAAAATTTCCATGCAGTTTTTACTGCTGTACTGCTACTGTTCTTAGAAGCTCTCACTCCGCAACAATGACCGCAACCCACATAGTTAATGTCAACGATCAATAGATTTTTTCAATAGAAAATGACAGAAATGCAATTCATGTAATACTTCAATCAAAATAATGTAAAAAAAACGTTTCTCGATTGCACATTCAATAACTAAGGAAGTGAAAGACAGAATTATTTTACGCAAATCATTAACATTTCATTCCTTCATAAGAAAAAACAAGCTTTGGATTATGTTTACAAGACATTTCCCCACCTACAAAATGAAAGGCCTTTCTCATTCATATACCATAGAATACCTGTCATACTGACATAAAAATGAAAACTGTATCAAAAACTCACTTTTAAAAAGATAGGAAACCTTTAAAGAGAAAAGAGAGAAAAAAAAACAAAATTGTTGTAAAATTAAAGAACATTCGTCCGTTTAATAAATATTGTTATTATTAAAATAATAGGAGAGAAATTATAGTAAATTGCCCTATGTGTTTCCCGAAATTTCAACCAACATGCAAACTAAATATTTTGCAAACAGAAAATAAAAATTAAGGAAAAATTCAACTTTCCTTACTTACCTACACAGGAGCAGCACTCAGAGTAGAGGAATGATAAGCAATTGAAACATTCTTTACAGCAAGAGCAATTCTTTAAGTCACATTTACAAGACTGCGTTAGCATACATTTACTAACTACACTTGCACAGACAGCCTCATTGCATCCACTGACTTCGGCAGGCGCAAATGTCAAAGAAATGAAAAGTGAAGTCACGAACCAACCGAACAGCAAACGTCCTACATATATTTTCCCACTTTCAAATGCCATCGTTCAGCAATTACTTCTGCTAAAAGAGATATCAACAAACAACTATTCACATATTCCTCCACAACTTTTCATCTTACAGCTAAATTAATTCTAAAGATTCTGAGTTGACGGAAAATAATATAAATAACATCTAACAGAATTCCTCTTAAGATTCGATCTTTTAAAATTTGATGGACGAAGGAAAATAATCATCGGTAGTAATTCTTTAAGTTTGCATTAGTAAACAATAAATATATGTAAGAATTCCTTGATTCAAATTCAGTTCACTAATGCCAATTTAATCATAAATACGTCGCAATTTATTGTATTTCTTACTTACGTCAAAGAGTTTTCCCTGAAATCTAGGATTCTTCAGATAAGGACTTCTCACATTCTTGACCTTCTTGACATTCTCTTCTAAGGAAACCAAGGAAACGCATGAGACAGAAACAAACGAAACAAATTTCCAAGCCTTCAATGCGCTTCAGAGACAATGTTGCCAGTTCATTACTGGCGAGACATTCGAAAGTAGGGTTTACCGTTGGCGCTGAAAGTCCCTGTATGAGTTATTTATGTATATTTATGTTTACCCTTCACTAGAAAAAAATTGTGTTCGTCAAGGGTGACCGTGAAAAATAATCAAACATACTTTTGAATGCGCCAAATCAATCTAGAATAGGTGTCCAAGGACAGTCATGTTTACCTGAAAACAATCCCCCCGGATGTATTCTCAGTTAAATAAATTTGCTGCTTCGCTTTGTCTCTGCTGTACTACATGAATTTTATTTCAATTGATCTGTAAACAGTATTAAAGAACGAAAGCTTATTCGGGAGGACTTATGGCCAGAAGAGGGTGTTCCGTGGATGCCCTAACAAGTGACCCCATTCTAAAAACGCAACAATTTTGGCACGCAAATTTTAATTCTCTTATTATTTACTCATCTCATGGGCTGAAAAGGATGCTCCACGAAAATTTCCAGTTGCCTTTCATGTATGGCTGACCTTGTGCGTAATCGAAATCACCATTTTTAATATTTTTGCTCAGTGAAGTTAGAACAGATAACCATTTTCTTAAAAAAAGAGAATTCACTAATTTCAAAACCCAATTCCCTTGGTTAACCTTTGAAAGAAATTCGAGTAACTTTGATCGACGAGTGCAAATGTGCCTTTAGTTTGTGATCTTGCTTGGCAAAGCTTGTTTACAGTATTCCTAATTTGATCACTGAAGGAAAATCATTCCCAACATCTGTATAACTCTTTGTTCATAGGTCTGATGTGATGAGAAACTATCCTGTGTTGCAAATTGTATTTATTATTCATTTTTATTAGAATAGTAATTTTGTTTCAGGATTAACTTGCCTTACTTCTTGTCAGTGTTGTCATATGAATAAAATTCACCTTTTGAAAATTATCAGAGTTCTGTGTAGCTGAAATCTCTATATATAATTGAAAATAAAACAACTTTTTTAGACTTTAATTGACTGGTACTTTATTGAAATTTTATGTATAAAATATCCTGACTTAATTTCAATTTCTAGAAATGAAGATTTTGAGAAAATATTTTTTTTAGAAATTTAGAATGATATTTTACAGGAGAATGTCTTTAAGAAATAACACAATGAAATTTCCTTTGATAAGTCATCAATTTACAGGGTTAATATTCTTGGTAAAATATATACTATCGAAAGATTTTAAACTGAAACTTAAACTATCAGGTAATTCTTGAAATGATAAAGGTAACAGTAAAAAACAAGGTAGCAAATCAAGACGCCACATATCTCATGGCAAAATATAAATAACAATACTGCAGGTTTAAAGTTATCTTAATTTTACAAACAGAAATGGCAGGCAGACAAATCAAATTTTACACTGTTGTAACAATAATTAATAAGTACCAGACTCCATAATTAATAAATACTATAAACACTCTATTCACAGCTATTTTATTTCTTCACTTTTCTCATCTCCTTTTGGAATCTTATCGGATCCTTCATTTCCTATTCCTGCTCTTACAGAAGCTTCAAATTCAGCAGGTTCTATTAGATGTTTTTTTCCATAAGGAGGTGGACCCAAAATGGCTTCAACTTCATCATAATTAAGTGTTTCCTTTTTGAGAAGCTCAGTAGCTAACTACAGAAGAAAAAAGAAACAAAACTTAAAGTACATGTGCTTCATTAAAAACAATATCAGTATGCAAAAATTGGTTAGCTATTACAGAAATCATGGATAAAATCAACGCAGATGCAGATGATTCATGAAAACAAAGAAAGATAAGGCAAAATGTTCTTCTTATTAATAAGAAGTTAATTAAATTGTAGACAAAATTTAAACTGGTTTGATAATTTGAATGAAATGATAAATTAGTAATGATTAATTTGGAATTTGTACCCCATTAGACTCTTGGTTGGTAATTTAAAAGAAAGTAATACCATTAATATAATAGTGCAAAATAATAAACTAATACTATTGTATAATCTACAAATATTATTATATAATATACTTGTTGTATTTTAATTCTTCAAAAATTTCTCCTAATTGGTATAATTCTGCAACATTACATTTTAATATTTTCAGACCTGAAATACATAGGCCTGAAAATGATAAAATGTAGAATTATTACTGATGAAGCAATATTTTTTAAACATACTTTTTCAAGATTGTTTACATTTTCCTTCATTAGTTCTTCAGTACGCTTGTATGCTTTAACAATCAATTTATTGGCTTCTTGATCCAATAAATGAGCCAATTTTTTGCTGTAAGGCCTCTTTCCCAAAGGGCCACCCCCTCCTGTTGAAAAAAATGTATGCAACATATAATAACTTATAGAATAAGTATGACATTTTAATATATCAATAATAAAAGAATAATTTCATCAAGAATACTGAATAATTATGTGTTCTATTTTTCATAAGATATGGAAGCCTTTCTTAAAGCCAGTTCTGAAATATATCTAGTTTGAGCTTTCATATTGCATTTCCCATGTAATATCTAAACATGAGGCACTCATAATAAAATATTGCCACATAAATATAAGGAGCTAAATTCATCAAAGCAAACTTTGAAATTATATTTCTTCAATAAACTAAAACAAGGCAATAGTCACAATAACACAAAAAAAGAATACTAACCAGCATCCTTTCCAGTCTCATCTGGAAAAGACACCAGGCCAACTGCTTCACTCATTCCAAACTGTTTCACTTGTGCATATGCCATTCGAGTGACACGCTCTAGATCATTCTGAGCTCCAGTAGTGATGCTGTTAAATGTTAAAGATTCTGCAACTCGACCACCAAGAGCCATGCACATCTTTTCAAAAAGCTAAAATGAGGTAAATACAATATGGAGTAATGGAGGCCAATGTTTCCCTGAATAAATCACAAGTACATTACTATATTCATTTCCATAGAAAAATATCAAGAGCAAGTTTTAATTTACAGAAAAATAATTCAATTTCAGACAGTGATTCACTCTTATTGCGCTGCTAAAAATATCAAGCCTACATTTCTGCAATGTTTTTATAAAATTTTATAAATATAACTGATTATATTAATAATGACTGTCTTAGAAAAAGATTTCTATGATTTACTCAATAAAAAGAAAAGAAAGTTACATTTTCAAGACACTGAAAACTTACAACAAATCATCACTATCCTTAGGGCAGCAATTGATTGGAGGAAGAAACCAGATTTTATTCAAGAAATGATGGAGGAAGGCTAGAATCAATCAACTAAATATCATCATCATCACTTTGGTATTTTACCATCTCATCCAAGCCATGTTATCCCCAGGGAATTGCTCCGTTCTCTTTATTACAAAATTTATCTCTTAACATTGCCTCTTCTAATAATTCAACCTAGGTCTTCCTCTAAGACTTCTTCATTTACCATTCTTCCAATACTGCATTCAGGGGACTATCACATCTAAGTAGTAGCTAGATTAAATTTCCTTTTATTTTATTGATATTTTCTCTATTCATTTGCTCTCTGAAGGACTTCCGCTTTGATTACTCAGTATTTTCATTTTGTCTGCATTATTCTTCAGTAGTAACACATCACTATTGCTGCTAACCTTTTCATCTTAGCAGCTGTTAGAATCCATCTTTTAGAGAAAGCAATCACATAATACAACAATATATACTTTTCATTGTGGTAACTGTTACCTTATTATCTGCTGTCAACAACTGTTTCCTTCTATTGGACAGTACTTTTACTTAAGCTTTTTTTTACATATAATTTCTCTACAAGCTACTTCTATTCCTTTTGATATTGCTACATGAACAGTAAAATTTTTCAGACTGTTGAAAAGTTTTGCAAACCTAATTTTAACAGAAAATTTTCACTCATCTAGCAGCTGCATAAATAAGCACATTTGTTTTATATTTACTAACTCTGAAGCTTTACTCCATCTTTCTCATTAAGGACATCATTCAGGATAGATCATCGTACTTCTTTCAAGTATCACCATATTGCTCACAAAACACAGCGTTTACCTTTTCTCCATGTAAACACCTTTCAGACCTTGCTTGATTCTGATCGTTGCTTCCAAAATACATACATTGATATTCAATAGTAAAACACAGCAACCATGGGTTATTCCCATCTAGACTCTAGTTCTTTGCCAATTTCACCATACTTGGTCACCACTATCCGCTCATTATAATCTACATCAACATAAAAACCCTGCAAGCCACCTTTTGGCATATGGCAGGGGGAAATTGATAATGAGCTTGGGTCAATGTTCTTTTGTGGTAATTTACTCTGATCTCTACTCTCTTAATGTATCCAAGATATATTGTTCTACTTGACACCCAGTACAGCATTCTCTTGATCAACAACATCAGGGGAAGCCAGGCTATCTTAATGCATTATCTTGCCATCATTAATCTAGAGGAAAGAACAGCTTCTCTTTTAAATTAACTCTTTTTGAATCAACATTGATCCTTCTTACAAAAATATTTTGATTTCTTCTATATCTTTTGGTAGAGTACACCTACAAACATCCTTGATGCATATGAATTCAAGTTGAAAGTGAGCATTACTTTTATTTGAAATTTCATTGGTTCTTCTTCTTTTGCATTAATAGCACAAACCAGTGAACAAAGCTAGTCTAAAACTTAGTTTCTTAAAGCTAATACTTATTCCAAACTCGTCAGTATGCTTCTTTTTTACAGCTTCATTCACTTCACCTTAGTCTTAATTCTTTTGCTCATATCTGCTCATTTACGTATACCTAGGACCCCAGTAGATTATAACCTTTTCAGAATTTGAAACTTTATCTGATGATGATGATCTGAAATACTAGGTTGCTCAATAAGTTTTGTTGTTCGATAAGGGATGGAGCTGTTAGGTTCATTATATATTCTTCTGAAGATGGTGCTACTTTTTCATGAGCACTAGTGTAGTTTCATGTAGATCTGTCGACTCATTCATAGAGTTACAGCTGTTCAAAGTTGACATGTCACAGTATTTTTTTACAATGGAGAAAATTTAATACTGTCCAGTGATAAAATTCTTATTTTTGGAAGGTGTAGCACCAAAAGAAATTCATGAATGATTGTTAAAAGTGTATAAGGACTCTTCACCTTCAATTAGAATAGTAGAAAGATGGGTTGCTGTGTTTAAAAGTGGTTGTACAAGTCTTGAAGACGTTCCACGAGAAACACGGCCAAAAAGTGCATCAACACCAGAAATCGTAGCAAAAATACAGGATATGGTTTTGGAAGATCATCAATTAACCATCATTATCAAATTCATTATCATCATATCATTAATAAATTAAAGAAATTTAGTAGAAGCCCTTGGCAGTGCCTTTAGGCAGTGTGAGCAATATTTTGGCTGAAATTTAGGGTTTGAGAAAGCTGTGTGCACAATGGGTGCTGCATTCGCTAACAATGGAGCAAAAGCACATTAGAAATGTGACTTTCTCAGCAACATTTGGGGTTTTATTTTTTTTAGCATTTTTAGAAAGAATAAAAAACACTTTGTGCATCGTTTCATCACTATGGATGAGACTTGGGTCTACCACCATGATCCAGAATCAAAACAACAGGCTAAAGAGTGGTGTGAACCCGGTACTTTGGCTCTGAAGCAAGTTAAGGTCCAGAAATCGGCCAAAAAGGTGTTAGGATCAGTTTTTTGGGATGAAAAAGGAATTTTGTTCGTGGATTACCTCCAAACTGATAAAACAATAAATTTAGATTATTATTGTAACCTTTTGGAGCAGCTGGATATAAAAATTTGTGAGAAAAGACCCGGTTTACAGAAGAAAAAAATCATTTTCCATCAAGACAACACACCCTCTCTTAAAGCTCAAAAAACCATCATGAAGATCAGTAAATTAAAGTACGAATTGTTGCAACATCCACCCTATTTGCCAGATTTAGCTCCCTCTGACTTCTGGCTAATCTCACATCTCAAAAAATTCATGCGTAGAAAACAATTTTCATTGAATGAAGAGGTAATAGAAGCCGTGGGAGCATATTTCGACAGTCTTCCAAATTCTCACTTCAGGGATGGAATCCATAAATTAAAATATCACTGGAGCACGTGTATTGAAGTTCAGGGAGATTATATTGAATAATAAAATGTATTTCAAACCATTAAATCATATTTTTCTTATCGAAAGAGAAAACTTACTGAACAACTTGGTATTTAGAATAATCGTACCATCAGAAATGCATCAGGGAAGTTTTGGTAACAACTTACCTGCTGATCTGAGTAAAGCTTCTGTTCACTCTGGGTGTACTGTGCAAAACCAAGAGTCATGTTAGTTCTTGGAACAATGGTCACCTGAAAAGTAAACGAAACACATCTTAATAATAATTTTTTTAGAACAATAATATGAAATGAAAGGGATCATTAAATAAGCGGTTTTCCTCTTTGGTATACAAAAAACCTATCTTATTTCTGGAATGGGACACTAACATAGTTTGAGTAGTCACTTTTATGGTAATAATCACTGCAACTTAACATTCAATAATTCTTTATATACTAAGAGTTCAAAAAATGTAAACATGTTTCTCTCTTCAACCATAGTGTTTAAATTTCAATAAAGCACATATAGTTGCATAAAAAGCATTCTCTATATTCTTATGCTGTTTACAAGCAATATCAATGGATATCCAATGCTCTGTTATTGTATACACCAAAACTTTTAGCCTCTTCCTTACATTTCTATCAATTTCCATCAACATTAATTTCAACTTTCCATTGCTGCATTACCACAAATGCTACCCAATGGTATAAAAATGTTAGTCATATAATCAGCAGCATTTCTTAAACACCCTAGAATGTTTTCATCTAGAAGGAAATTTGCTCATAGTTTTTCTGGTGTGTTTCTGGTCTACTTTTTTTTTGGTCTGATCAAATATTTTAAGCAATGTCATGAAATATGTCATTTTCAAGCAAATTAACTTCTAGATGAAAACA
>KZ308717.1:104062-114399 GCA_000376725.2 Ladona fulva | reverse complement strand
ATTCAATGGTACTTGGCCGGACTTCGTGGAAAGCCATAATAACAAAATAAGCAAGCACTTCGTTATTTCCACAGAGAATATTTAATATAACGACCGGTTTCGGCTCGTGCCATCATCAGGTTGATGATGATGGCACGATAATATATTATATTATAGGGATAAGAAACAATTTTCACATGTTGAATTGCAGCTTAAAAAGATGAGGAGAAATCTAGGTCCCTCACCTCCTGCCCCTCTTTCTGAGCATTTATTCTCACCACTAAATTGCCATGCAAATCCAATTCCACTACTTCATTAATATGCTTCACAAGAACCAATAGATTAATAGCTTTATTGAAAATAATTCAAACCCCTGTTTATGTTATTCCTGGGTGTTATCCCAAAGTTATCTATTGACTTTAACTTCACTTTAAATATACTGGATTATCTTGACACTATGGTTTCCATCAAGAACTTGATTCTTTTTCAAGTGAATAAAAGAAGATAAATGCTATTTCAAGTTTGGCTTTAAAGAATAAACGACACAGAATCAGGAGTAACCTTGTGGTAATAATTAACATTAAAAAACTCCATTTTAACCTAAACTTTTACTAAACCACAAGATTCTTTTTTTTTTTTGACCATGGTTTCGCAGCATGGCTGCATCATCAGTCATCATCTGCTAATCAAAAAAATGCAAGCTTAATCTTGTGGTTTAGTAAAAGTTTTGGTTAAAATGAAGTTTTTTTTGGCTTTAAAGAATTTAACTCAGCTTTTATCACACACATACAGCTTCCCATTGTAGAATACCATATCAAGTTGAGATAATACACCATCTCAACTGAAATAAATCTAATAAACTATTTTAGAAGAAGACAATTTCCAAACTTTTGTTGACAATATCAACAAATGCAAGCTTAGTCTACCTCATTTTTAGCAAAAACATGTTGAATTGTGGGAAGCACATTCGAGAATAATAAGGTAATTTCCACTCCTGTCTTAAAAAAAGTAAAATTGAAAAATGAAAGGTTAGTTAAATTAAGCTTACCTTTGCTCCTAAGCTTCGGTAATGCTCTGGCCTTTTTAAGTAATCTACAAACTCTGCAACTTCTTGTTTAGCTTCTTTGAGACCAGCGACATCAGAAAAATGGACACCCTTTCCTGGACCAGTTAACGGGTCAACTAAAGTAAATTTGGCTCTACCCATCTGAGTCTGCAATTACAGAAAAAATCCAACAACTAATAGCAGTGCTTATACTATTAAGGAGAATTTTCTGTGCCTATATATTATACAATTTAGAAACTATTTCAAATTCAATTTGTTCAACAACACAAACATTTATTAGGAATAAATATTTCAAAAGAAAATAATCTTGAATTCTTTAAAACTTTCTATTTATATCAAACATTACTACAAGTTCCTCTTATTACATGTATGGAGATATAAGATCACATTAAATTCAGACATATAAAAATGGAATTTATACGCATAGTCACACAGATAAAAATTTTTGAACATTGAGAGAAGGTCTGTAGCAAATAATTTTGAATTAAGATGTTTATTCTGGGCATGATATGATTCAAAAGTGTCCAAACAAAGGCCAACACACTAACCCAAAGGCCTCAGGCAGACTTTAACCTTTTCTATGAGGCTCTGAAACTGGGTTGTTTTTCTTAAATTCTTCCTAGCCTGACAATGGAAATAAGGAGTAAAATTTGCTTCTCATCAACCTTAAATATTGAAACTGTACTTTATTCACCATCCATTTACATATGTATACCAGAGAGAAATAAAAATTTGTGATGAATCATTAATATTTTAAAATGTAGTAAGGTGCATCGTCTGTAAACCTAAAAGCCATAATAAGAGCTGATCCTTACGGATATTTAAGTTTGGCAACCCATGAGATTATTCTTTACACTGTAAAAAAGCAACAAACGTATGGTTCACATGCTTGATTTTAAAGACAGAAGTTAATGAGAAAAGTCTGCCGTAGCTGGAAATCGAACCTGGGTACCCCACTTTCCAGGCAGGTGCTCTGACCTCTAAGCTACCACAACAGAATGATCTATCCTTCAATTTCTTGGGCTATGGTGGGACACTGTGTGTTACCAAGGATCCATCAAAGATGTCACCACCCCTTCCAACACGTGGGACATCGAAGAAGTCACCTTACCATCATAGCGTACTACTACCAGTAGGCTCGAAACAGTGAGGTCTGTATTGTTTTATATTCATTGTTTACTGAATTGCACTTATAGAAACAATTCCAATTACAGAACAAGTATAAACAAAGAAAAGCACAGTATCTCACTCTGCCTAGCATCATCCTCTCCCCTAAACTTCCAGTAGCAAATGTTGGAGACGATTTGATCAGCCTTTGTGTTGATGTACGAAAAAGAATGTTGGAACATGGCTGTTAATGAATTAGAGGTTTAAAAAAACTCTGAGGAAGTGGACCACTTCCTTTGTGGAGACCCCCTGAAGATGGAGGCTTTGTCTCTAAAATGATAATTATGACTTTGCAGAAATCGGTAATCCAGAGCTTCCTGTTTGTATCTTAGCGCAAATTACGCTTGCCAAAATACGGCTTACGGAGTGCTTTTAAACCTCTAACTTTGTGTTGATGTCTTCAAAGACATAATAATAAGACCACTCTAACAATTAACCTTTTACAAGCCAGGGTCACAAACAATCATGCCCTAACCCTATGCCCTCAGGATTTGAACAATGGACCTTGGCATTGCTTAGTTAACCCAAAAACCACTATAGAACCAAGGCTGGCAGTTTGGTAGACAAATGAGGGTTGATAAAAAAAGGAATTTTTAAATTTCCTGGGCTGTATTATTCCAATTGTCAAATTTTTTTTCTGTGTATTGGTAAACATGTCCCTAATGTATATTGTCAAGCACAGCCATTTTGAAAGCTTAGTCTATTGTTGGAAATCAAAAAGGTTACAGGCGGTTAGCTCCTTCAGCGATACTGTCTTGATCTCCTCAATGTTGCCAAAACATTGTCCTTTCAAGGTTTTTTTCAGCTTTGGGAATACGAAGTAATCACTGGGGGCCATGTCTGGTGAATACCATGGTGAGGCATCATTCTGGTGTTGGTTTTTGCCAAAAATTCACAAACAATCAGTGAGGTGTGAGCTGGTGAGTTATTGTAGTGCAATTGCCATATATTGTTTTACCACAGGTCTGATTGTTTCTTCGGATAGCTTCACACAAATGGCATATAACTTCCATGTAATATTCCTTAACAACCATACAACCTGGTGGCAAGAACTCAAGATGCACTGTGCAATTGAAATCGATGAAAACCATGAGCAGAACCTTCATATTCTATTGATTTTGACATTCTTTTTTTGGTCTTGGTTCTTCAGGAAGTTTCCATTGGGACGACTGGGCCTTAGTTTCAACATCATACCCATACATCAGTTTTGTCAGCAGTAATGACTGGTTTTTATAAGTTCTGGATCGTCATGGACTTAATTCTTGAGCAATGTTTATTCAGTGCTGCTTTTGGTCAAAATTCAACAATTTTTGAACAAATTTTGCTGTCACCCATTTCATGCCCAAAACATCTGTAAAAATTGCTTGGCAAGAGCCAAATGGTATGCCATCCTCATCAGCAACCTCTCATATTCTTCACCTTTTTGACGTTATATTTGGTTATCGATGTGCTGGGATGTACAGGGTGCTTATCATCTTCAGTGTCTTCACTATCTTCTTGAAAATGTTTGTACCATTTGTAAACGCTAGTTAAATTCAATGAACATTTGCCAAAAGCCACATTTAACATTTCCAATGTGTGGCGCACTTTATTCCATTTCTATCACAAAATTTAACACAAATTCTTTGTTCCATTTTTGCAGCAAGTTAAAAATTGCCAATCACACTGAAACACATGCAACCTTTTTGACTCCCAATAACAGACTAAGCTTTCAAAATGACTGCCCTTTACAATGTACATTAAGGATATGTGTACCAATATAAAAAGAAAAATGTTGACAATTAGAATTATACAGCCTGGGAAATTTAAAAATTCCACTTTTTTTATCACACCATGTACATAGTATGTAGGTATTCAAGAAGGAAGAGGAGGGTCAAAGTAAAGATAAACGGGAAGCTTTTCAAATCTATGGTGATTATTTGAAGTCAGTGGGCATGATGAAAATGCAGTTGGTGCTATAACCAATGCTGCTACAATATGTTAGTTACACCACATCTAAGGTATGCATCTAATGCACAAGATCCAGTAGAAGAGCGTTGTATTGGAGAATTAGCAGAAAATCCTGATAAAATCATAACATTTCATTACAAATTTCTAACATGAATCAGTAAGCATTGCCAAGAAACTTCTGAGGAAATACAGAAATAGTAAATGAAAGAAGTTTAAAGGTTACATTACATTTGCTCAATAAATTTAAAGAAATACTTTTACAGAAAACTTAATAGATACTGTGCATCCATACGGTAACATAGACACCCCAAGAAAAAATGGAATACAGGCTCTAGGATCGATCAGTTAAACCAATGAATTTTTCCATAAAAATATGTAACAGCAAGAAACAAGGAAAATAGGTTGAATAGTGCTCCAGCTGCATATGAAAAGGTGGCTATTTAACACTTTCAACTGCAACTCCATATTTTAGTTCTTCTCCTTAGGTGCTGTTTTTTGATGTGAGAGATTGCATACTCCTACCCACAGAGTGCCTATTTAAATTTCACCAAAGGGCTTTTAAGGGTGGCATTATTTATGTTTATTTACATCCCAATGCCCTATTTACAGTGGCAGGCTTCAAACAATAACCAAGGGCGAACACACACGACCAATCCCTAGCTGGAAAAATTTGACTAACCAGGATTCAAGCCCAGGACCTAGAGGTTGGAGTGCAGGCAAGCTAGCACAATAACCACTCCACCACCATGGATGGTAGTGGCACTAAGCTTGCCATATATGAAGGTTGTATGATAAGTACCTGTGTTAGGCAAGAAAACGCATTTTTTAAAAGTTCTTTTAAATCTATTTCCAATATAGTCTCCTTTCAATACATTTAGTCCAGGGATATTCTAACTTTTTCAAGCCATCTGAAAAATCTGTTTTGTCAAACTCTGCAAAATAGGCCTTTGTTGTGGCAATGACTTCCTTGTTTGATGTGAATCGCTTTCCCCCAAGCCATTTTTTCATGTTTGCAAACAAAAAGAAATCACATGGGGCCAAATCTGGAAAATAGGGTGGATGAGGTAGCAATTCATACCGTAATTCGACCAGTTTTGCTGTGACAATTGCAGATGAGTGAGCTGGTGTGTTGTCATGATGGAAGAGCACTTTTTTCTTCGCCAAATGGAGCCGTGTTTTCCTCAATTCAGCATCAAATTGGTCCAATAAATCAGCATAGTACTGTCCCAAGATTGTCCTTCGCTTCTCCAAATAGTCGTTGAAGATGACGCCTTGCAAATCCCAAAAAACGGTGGCCATGACTTATCCGGCCAATGGAACCGTATTCACCTTCTTTGGAGCAGGTTCGCCGGGTGAAATCCACTGTTTTGACTGTTCTTTCATTTCTGGCATGTAGTAATGGATCCATGTTTCGTCAAAAGTCATGAAATGGCATAGAAACTCTTTCAGATTGTGCTTAAACATGTCCAAACAGTGCTCCGAAGTTGTCATGCGATTCTGTTTTTGCTCCACTGTGAGCAAATGCGGCACCCATCTCACCGATAGCTTTCTCATGCCCAATTTTTCGTGTAGGATACTTTGTATGCATTCAGATTGAGATGTTTACAATGTCAGCAATCTCTCTGATCTTCACACGGCTATCTGCTAGCAAGATATCATGGACTTTGTTAACCATATCCTCTGTAGTCACCTCAATCGGACGGCCTAGGCACTCTTCATCAAAAATGGATGTTCGGCCATGCTTGAATTCATTAAACCAATATCTGATGGTAGTCATCAAAAGTGCATGGTCCTTATAAACAGCATGCAATTTCACCTTGATTTCCTCACACGTCTTCCCATCCAAAAAAAGAAAACGATTCACTGATTGATATTGCTCTTTCTCCATGGTGGCAAGCAAACACAAACTTGACTACTTTCAACAGCTATCAAAACAAAACTACTTGATCAATCTGTCTGAAATTTTGATATGATATGCATATGTTTAATGCCATTTTCTAAAAATGGCATTAAACATATGCATATCATGGATCAGTTGCTAAACACAGGTACTTATATCACATCAGTTGCTAAACACAGGTACTTATCATACAGCCCTTGTACATGGACCCATGTATATGGCAAGCTTACTGCTACTACCAGTAGAAAACTGGATAGACATAGATGAAGAAAAGATGGGCAAGTCAAAAACTCACCACTCAGAGTATACTACAAGGTAGATATGCTGTAAACAGAATAGCTCAAATATAAGATTTCCAATGTAGCTTCAAATTGCTCTCTTTAACTAAGCAAATATCACTTACAAAAGTATCCATACTGATTGGTGGACGAATTGTTCTTGATCTGGAGATAAGAGACAGAATCAAACCAACTACAATAAGGGATGCCAGCAACTTTCCAGCTGTGTCAGAATTTCTCTCGTAAATTACAGGGACGCCACATCCTTCTTCAGCTGGAATACCAAGACGCCGCTCAGCTAACCTTAATTTTTCTTCAAACTTATTAGTATCTGCAATATTCATATGAAAATGCTTGTGCTCCATCTAGGGGAAAGACATATTGATTAAGAATAAAGACTTATACAATGAAATAATTTAATTATGGTGATAAAATAGCTACTGACTGACATTTAGTTATTCATGATATCTTTATGTTGCAACAATTTCTGGAAATTCACTTTAAATAATTTTGTCAAATCACTACCTTAAACACTTTNGAGTTATTTGTAAGTGTGCAAAAGCACTTTCACAATTTTATGTAGATTAAATATCATGCCATTATGCTTGATATTTAGTGTCATACAGTTTTCACTTTCATCAGTAATGTTTATTATTTAATGTTACCTATCAGAGAAATATATGGAAAATAGATAATCTTATTTCAAAGATGTCTAATTTTTATCCTTTAATTTCTTGCATTACTATAATGTATGGAAGAGTTCAAAATTCTCTACATGTGATTGTGAAAATTTAGCTCACACACAATAATGTGTGCAGACACAATGCTCCACATTATAAGTTTATGTTGAAAAAAAGATAAAAAACAGCTGTGGGCCTAAATTAGGCCCACAGCAATTCAATTTGAGAAAACAATATTAAATCATTACTCATTCGATACAAGGCCTTGCAAGCTGAAAAGTTTTCAGAAAGACATATTAAGTCCTTAAGACCAGTGGGATGCATACCACAAATTTCCTATACATTCACATTTTATGTGACAAAACATGAAATTAAAAACTGATACACTACATTTGTGAGTTACCCTTAGATTAGGGAATCTCTTGAGCATTTTAAGTAAATCANAAAGACATATTAAGTCCTTAAGACCAGTGGGATGCATACCACAAATTTCCTATACATTCACATTTTATGTGACAAAACATGAAATTAAAAACTGATACACTACATTTGTGAGTTACCCTTAGATTAGGGAATCTCTTGAGCATTTTAAGTAAATCATAGCCTCCATTTTGAACTCCCAAAGAAGTTACACCCTGGGCACATGCCTCACTGCTGCACTTTCATTATAACCCAGTGCAAAATTGAAAATATGATTCATAACATACCAGGTCTAGATATTAGCCTAGCATTGGGAGGAAGGGAGCATTTGAGGCAATTTCCTTATGAACTAATCATGATGTTACTTTTAAAATGCTACTTAGTCATGACAAATGCATAGATGATGCAAGGTGATTCCAGTAATCATGATGATAAATGCTAATAATAGAATAACTCTCAATCAGATTTTAATGTAAGCATCTTGTCACATCCAAGTAAAATTCTAACACTAGAAAGGTTGTTCTCCCCTCCCATTGATCCACCAATACAACACAGTAAGCATAACAATCACAAAGGACTAACATTTTACCTCTGGCTGATTAGTGTTTGGAAATAGCAAAGATATTATAGCAATGAGCATATAAGCAGTTAACATCCATAAGAAAGCTTTTGCCAGCAAGGAAGTTATCTTGTTTTCATCATCTTCTTGATCTGGCTGCTTGTCATCTCCAGCACTTTCTTTCCCAGTCTTTTTGGAGTTTGGGGGAGGATAAGGCTTTCTTGGAGAATTTTTATTTCCTGATGCATAATAAATACCATCTCTTAGCAGGAACTTTGCTTTCTCTGTCAATACTGAAGAGCGCAGGAGAGCTAATACAGTGCGATATTCTTGAAGGACCTACATTTGATAAAAAGACAATTTTTGAAATAGCTTTTGACATCTTAATGTGAAAAAATGTTAAAATTTCACTAAGAGATATTACTAATAAATGCAATGCTTTAAAAATAAATTATTGTTGAGTAAAATTATTGAGGAAATGCAGCCTAATAAGGTTCATTAAATCATAACTCTGATTAGTTTCAACTAATCCTACAGGATGGAAGACTCAAAAAAGTAGTTCTTCTTTATAAAATTTTATCTCAATAAGTAACCCCAAGTGCAGTTTCCACTACTTTCTCTAACTCGCCAATTCCAATGGCTGAATTCTATTCACCCAATATAATTCGGATTTCTACTACTTTAACCTTATCTATCATTTCTGAAACTTCTCTTGATATACATCCTCCACCTCACAAGTACAACAAATCATTTTTCTGGCGGTCTCCACTAAATTTATATACATGCCTCCTGATCAATTCCTTTTTCTGAATATATGTTCATAAAGAATAATGTACAATTGTATTCAAAATGTATCAGTAAACAGGACATTTAAAATCTTTGTAGAAGTCTCAAAAGGGAACCCCCATAACAAGTTTATTCATACTTAACGAGACTGTCACTTACAAATAAGCCTAGAAAGTAATTGGTATCGTCAATAAAAACATAATTGGAGGGAAATATCTGATGACAGTAAAAGAATAAAGTCTTGTGAAGACAGCAAAATACTTTAACCAAAACGAATAATATGAACAACTTATATAGAGCGCAATTATGACACATCCTTAAACAAAAAATACTTTAGCTCCTGAAATACCTTATCCAAACAGTTTTTTGCATGTTCTGCAGATAAACCACTAAGCCGGTCGACGATGACACTCGTTTCACAGTTGGAGACCGGAGCTAGATGTTTGTGAATAAAATTTCTCTCTTTCTTCAGATGACAATAAGTCGTATTAAAAAAGCGATTTATTGAAAGTGCACGATAAACTACATTTTTAGTGCGAAAAGGTAGACAACGTCTAAACATTTTAAATACTTATCATGTTACATAAATGATCACTTAGTTCCTCGAGATCGTTTAACACAAATCTCTCGCTACTCACGTAAGTCAAATAAAAACAAGTGAACATTAAAAATATGAAAATAACATGAATCGAATTTTTACTTATTTGGTTGACTATATTTTCATTTAATAGACCGCGAAATTTAATTTAGAGATAAAGTTTATTTAAAACGAGATTGGATCGCCCATACTAATTTTCATCGAAGTAATTGGAAGAAAAAATTTCCCATTTAAAGTATCATTGTGTCAATCGCATTATTGCTTGAAATCTTTTTTCATTAAAAGAGATATACAAATACCCGATTATTATAGTAATCGGATTAGATAGTAGATAGATAAATGTTATTCCTTTAAAAATATGATTCTTAAAAGAATCCTTTTTTTCATGAAACATAACTTTCGACCCAAAATTGCGAAAATATGAAAACGGCGATTTTGGAAAATTTTGCAGTAATGAGAATGTGCCATCGTAGTGACATTGTTAAAGAAGACTCTCATATAAGGAATAAGAGAAAAAGATAGGCTTAAGATGGATGCAAGTAGGGATTGAATATCATAATATTCAATCGCAGAATATTATATTTGATGAGTACTCACACGTCAGATATTTATTTAAGTGAAATTATTGCATAGAATATGTCCTATTGAAAAGTGGAGAGTTATTTGTAAGTGTGCAAAAGCACTTTCACAATTTTATGTAGATTAAATATCATGCCATTATGCTTGATATTTAGTGTCATACAGTTTTCACTCTACATTTTAATTTACCCTTTTCCTTCCTGCTATGGTGATATGCCTCTTTATTTTTCTCATAATACTATAGTATTTTTCGATTAAAGTATACTTTTATCGAAAGGTTGAATTAAATTATTCCAATATTTTGACATTGTACTCGAGTCATTATTTTGTTGCAGATTCTTCGCAAAATAAGTGCATAAGTAATTGTAAATTTTT
>KZ308717.1:84933-103526 GCA_000376725.2 Ladona fulva | reverse complement strand
TAGGACAAGGATAAGTTTTGTTATTAATTTCGTATTTTTATTACTTATTTATATTATTATATCCTTAAAGTTTTACAGTTTCTATTAGATGAAAGCCTATTTTAGCGTATGCAGAAGAAGCAGCACATTTTTTGCCAATAGGTGTTCCCATTACCTATGTCCTCCTCTTCTTCTTTCTTTCCCGTTCCCAGCATTTTATACATTCAGCCAAGCTACATCCTTTTCAATCTCCTTTTAACATCCAGCTTCAAGCGAAATAGTAATGCTTCAAGCTCCCATTCCTTTTGTTTTTTTATTCTATGTGACCAAATACATCCATTGACAAGTGAACTGCCCCTATTTTTCATTTGGTTTTTTACAGTTTATTTTTATTTGTCAGCAATTTTCTCATTTACTTCATTCTGTGTCATTTTGTATATCCTCTATAGCCTAGAAACATTTTTGTTTGATTCGGTGATAGAATGATGACGAAATTACACTACATTAAAAAGCAATTTTGAAAGTAATTTACTGGATTAAAACTGTTAAATCAGTTAAAAATGGTAAGAAGAATGAGGTTAAGGGAAGAAATTTGAACGAGCAGAAACCACCAAAGAACTAAACGTCATATAGTTAGATTTTCCTCAATATCTCACATGTAACACATTAAAGTATCTTTTTTTAATGACAAGGTACTGAAAATATTACTGTAAGGGCTTCAGCAAAGCAACAACAGTTAACTTTAACAGTAACACTTATATGCCCTCGTTTATGAATGGAATTCTATGGTCAGATGAATAAAATTACGAACCTTAATCCAAATTTGTAGATTTAGAGTTTTCAGCAGCTACACTAACCAGAAAAACTGTAACACAGAATTGGAGCAAATGGGTTTACAGGATTTACTCTAGAAACCAAAGAGACTGTACAATTTCATTTGGTATTCATTGCCCCTTTCACTTGATGATGTGGCATGAATAAATTCATTTGAAAATGCATATTGAAAGATAGTTTCTTAAGTATTCTACCATTCGGTAGGTCCATGTGCCCTAATATTCCCTATTCATAGCCTTTTCCTTCATTACCTGGTAACTCACCCTACACTTTATGTCATCTAACATCTTTTGTCTCTGCCTTTTCCCTTGCATTCAACCCTCAATTACCTTCTTCAGCAATTCCTCTCCACTCAATATTTGACCCACCCATTTCTTCTGTTGAGGTTTTCTATTACGTTACATTGACCCTTCCACCACTGTTCCCTAGCCCTATTTGTTTCCCATCCCAGTTCATCAATGAGAGCCCTATACATTCTATGCCCACAATCTGTGTTAACCCCTTTCCATTTTCTTCTTTCCTCCATTTTATTTATCATTTTTACTCTAACCCCTGGTTTCCTAATTTTGTTTTGCTGACCCTCCCAATAGTTACTTGGGGACTATCCCTGATACTATTTTTAATCTATTCCCATCTCCGTCTACAGTAAGTTCCCTTCCCTTATCCTCTAAGGCCTTGCTGATTGACTCTTGGAACTCTCTAGCTTTCCCATTCCTTAAGGGACACTTTGCCACAAGGTTTGCCTGAAATATCGTTTCAAACTTAAGCTCGGTTTTCATCATCACCAGCTTATGATCTGAGTCAACATCATCAACAGGGTAACTTCTTGAATTTTTTACACTATTTCTAAACCTTTTTATTACCAAAATGTAATCAAATTTGGTACCTATCTGTATCCCCTGGCTTGTTCCATGTATATCTCCTTCTGTTATGGTACTGAAAAAGTGTGTTTCTAATACAGAGGTTATTCCTCCTACAAAAGCCTACTAATTTCTGTTTCCTAGTTCAAGCCCTCCCACTTCTTCTCCATCCTAGCTTGCCCAACTACAGCATTCCAGTCTCCCATTACAATTAGGTTTTTATTACCTCTAACCCTTCCCGCTGCTTATTCTATTTGTCCATATGCAACTTTGAAGTTTCGCTCGTTCTTCAAACGTATGTACGCACTACAGGCAACGTATGATTACAGTTACTATAATAGGAGAAGATCGACCGTGATCAACGAAGTGGGAACTCGCGCGCTGCATCACGACGATCACGACCCTTCTATTTCTTTCTACTCCCCGAAGCGTTTACGTTGACAAATAGGAGATTTTATACAATGTGTATTCAATACAATTCAAACATGAATGTACTCATATCACTCATATATACACCGTGATCACGTCATCGCGTTACATCATCCTTACTGAAGGGAAAGTCCCGGGTGGAGAGATAAGATGCTGATGAAGAAAATATGCAGGATTGCCAACGCTACAGATGCGGCAGAGTAATTCGCTCTTTCCAATCGAGTATGAGAAACGTTCCCAATAAATTTTGGGGAGTCTGAGAATTCTAAAGTATGTGATTATTACTATAAAAATGCAGCATTAAACTCATTCAATAATTATAGGATTAAAAAAAAAGAATATTTCCCTTTCGTCTTTGTTATTCCCCAAATTAAACATTGAAAGACTTTTGGGGAATACCAAATACAAAAGGGAATTATTGGAGTGTAGTGGAATTTATGAACGTTATTCTTATGAAAACTGCGAGGCAAGGTATATCGGAAAAACTCGAGGGAAATTACGGATAAGAGCAGCAGAACCAATAGGGACTACCGTCTCCAATGAGTTTTCTATGTACAAGTATGTCGAAGATTCCCCCGGGTTAAGCCCGTATGACACGGTCCAATATATTGGCCAATAAATTTCCCAATAATTGGCACAAGAAAGAGCCCAATATTGGGCGATCTGTTCAGCAAGATGAGAACAATATTGCCAAATTAGATTGGCCAGAGAAAATAGAACATGCTCTAATTGAGAGAATGGGTGAGAAATTGGGGGATTGGAATTGGGTTAGAAGTTGGCATGTGGCAAATGGGACACAATCCAATCTGCAATATATTGGACCGTGTCATACGGGCTTTAGCAAGCAGGTAATTTCCGGTTGGTAGACCGACGATTAGACGGCGAACGCTGCCATCCTCAGGGTCAGAGGTCTCCTCCATCAACGGCGAGGTCACGTCACGTCGGTCCGCCAACCGGATTACCTGCTCGGGACTCGGAGAGAATTTTCGCCATGCAATTCAGCAGGAAAGAAGGGGTTCTAGTGCAATATGATCTAGTTGTCGACGCACCCTAAACAAAATCAACAACAAGAAGAGGTTTTCTTTGTCCAAATTCGCGGTGGACCTATTAGAGGAAGGTCACAGCAGTGATCTCTTGTCCAAGTGCCTCCATCGAGTAAGACGTAGGCGCCGCTTGGACCTCGTGTAGGAAATTGAAATCACGCGCTTTCCAAAAAAAAGCATGATTTCAACTAATGATCACGTTTTTCGCAACCTCTCACTGCTTCTTTCTCTTCCCAACGAGTTGTTTGCACCCTGACCCCCCTGACCCTTCCTCTTACCAAAATCCCCCCTCCTTCCTCCCCTTGTCGTGTACATTGATATATTGTTAAATAACTGTACTTGATGATGCTAGCTAAACATGTCGCACCAATAAAATCTGGAAGAATACGAGGTATTTCTTTTCCATTGGCAAGAACGCATTTAATTGGATTCTTATGATAATGTGAAAAACATTAAGAGGATTTGATAAACTGCGCGAGTAAATGCACTAGTCTGCGAAAGCGAGTGAATTCATCCGAATGATAGCAACTGAATAAATTTTCAATATAAGGCCCTATCATTGAAAGTAAGTAAAACTATCGGCCGTATTCATAGATGACGGAGAATCAGAGACATATTTCCACTTGATAATGTTTCTCATCATTGGTTGAGTCCATTGCAGAATCTCCCAAGCCATCGGTTGCACTTGCGCATACAATTCGCAAAGACTTTCTGATGCAATTTTGAAGATGATTTCCACGAATGGATATGGCTTCCCTCGGAGATATCAGATAGAAATGGATAATATATTATAAATTCATACTGACGGATATCACTTGAAAATATCAGCCTTGGGCTATTAAGTAGGTGATTTTCGTCATTATTTCCTGTTCTCAATTTACGTCTCTCTCAACAAGGTTAGAAAAACCATAATTACTATCATTACATATGCAAACCTTAAAAAATCTATCATGTTGGCACCTATAGATAAGTGAAAAGAATCATGTTGGCACGCACGCATTTAGTATTTTGTGGCTGGTAAGTTGATAACAGTTCATAGGATTCATAGCAAATAGAGGATTGTTCCATGTTGTTGTATGTGCACAAGATAATGACAAAAAAATCATAATTGCTGCAAATGGTTTACAATTTGCTGACTAGTCTTTAGAAGTAATTTCATATTCCATCTCTTTCTATTTATGTACGGCATACTTTGAACTGTCCAGAAAACTTAATCAACTCATTTACTTTCCAGAGATAGTATCTGATCACAATTTTGTTTGTTTACCTTAAACAAATCCAGCAAAAATCATGGAAGAAGAAAGTAACTGGTGTGCTAATTGGTAATCTCTACTAACATCACTTTCTCTAGCTTTAGTAACTTGGAGAAACATAATTTTCACATACATCCAATAAACTTATATTAATGATAGTGTAGCACATATAGGAATTTAATGCGAATCTTTGTCATGAAATAAAATTTCAGTCGGAGAGAAATTCCAGCCGTTAATTTTGTGATGCATAGTATGCATTGTTCAAGGAACATAACTTTGTGTCATTTGTGTCAAGAGCCAGTTCCTCGCTCTGAAGTGGATGAACATCATAATGAATTTCATTCCCATAAAGAGTGTGACTTATGCGGGGAAAAAATGGATATAAATCAACTGGACAAGCACAAGGTGAGGTGGTTCATTGCTACTTGTCCCTAACATAAACTTTTGTATTTCACTGTTGTTGTATTTATTCTTAAAAGTGCCTTGCATTGAGAGGAAGTACCTTATTTTATGGTCTCAAATTTCATTTTATTGCCTGCTGTGTCAAAAAATTGATAATTCGTAAATATCGTTATAAGGAAAAACAAATTATGGTAAAGTAATTTTTAAGATGTGTACTTCTCTTTAAAATCCGGGAATCCGTCACTATTAATTTAACTTTACATACGTGATGGTAATTTTTTTCCTTGATAGGGTATGCGTGCATTATTTTCTCAGCGGAATCGAAATTGGAATCTTATCATCTTGAATCTATTGTGTATGGTTATGTCATTTTAATCGGTAAAACCGTTATGTATTTGCTTATATTTTGTGTAAGTGTAACTCACGATTCCTGACGTTTCACCCGTAGATTGATTTGTGCCCTGCAAGGAAAGTTACTTGCTCAATTTGTGAAATTGACTTGCCTGCAGCAGATATAATTGATCATGAAAATTACTGTGGAAGTCGCACAGAGCGCTGTGATGAATGTGGTGAATATGTAATGTTGAAGTATCAGAAACTTCACCTTGAATCAAATCATGGATTCCTTAAATTGGATGATGGTATGTATGTTGTGATTATTTAATCTGACTGTCAAAGTTTTCGGTAGCAATATTTCTAGTGTAATTAAATGTAACGTTGATGAAGTTGATGACTTTTGTGATGATGTACTTTGGTGCAACATTTTATTTTCGTAATCACTGTTCTGTTGACCAATCATACTACTTTGTAATCTGACCCATTGTGTTGTTATACTTCACAATGAATGCCTGTTTCTGCATGAGGTGATGTTTTATAGTCACACATAAAATGTCCAGTTCCCATTTTTGAAGTTTAACTTTGTATGTAGAACTATATAACTGCCATTGGAAAAGTTTTAGCCCCTATAATGTTTTTAAATTTAAGCTGGTAGGCTTATTTGTTTTTAGGAAGCATCTGCGGAATTATTACTTGTAATAATAATTATATTTCCCATGTATGGATTGTTAGGGATATCAGTGTTTTTTTTTCATGAGGTTAAATATTTTCATTATTAACATTGGGATTCAACAGTAGCGTTCTGAGGTCCGATGTGGTTCCCGGGTGCAATTCCCGGTGGGGGCCCACGTGAGAAATGACCAAAGCAGTTGAAGCACTTTTAACAATACTATACTACTACTGCAATATATTATGTCAAGTTGAATTTTGTAACATGACCTGAAAGTTGTAGATTATGGAGTAATATGATTAGATTTAAGCCCAGAAATCAAGATATATCTCTGTCAATGATGATTTTTATTGTTGTTTGTATTTGAAATTCTTTAAAACATAATGTTATGTAAGTAGTCTTGATATTTCATTCAAAATCATTATCACTCACACACATAAACAGTCCGTTGCATATTTTGGACCTCATTGTTATAAATGTATTTATATTTTTAGAACCTGGACCAACACCTTCCTGGCAGAACAATGAAAGAGCAACTGCAAATGGCTTAGATACTGTTAGCAATCACCTACGTTACCAAAGAAAAATACCAAATTCTGCATCTGGGATTGGCCTTCTTGAACGAAATCCACTTTTTATGCCATCATCTTCAAGCAAGAGGACAAATGACATGCCACAAGTTAATTCTGTTCCTCCTCCTCATGCTTCCAAATCTGTTTTCAAAGCTGGATTAATGAGTAAGACAATTTTATATTTATTCAAGTTTACTTCTTATTTGCAAGAGACAGAATTTTGAAACTGTATTTCTATGATTAAGTAATGTCAATTCTTTATATTTTTAGTAAGTAAATTCAGCTGAACTGTTTTCAGTTTACCAAAACAACACAGTGGCAGAATTTAACAATCATCAGTTGAGTAGATTTTGAGTAATTGAAAGAGTTTAAATTTACTTATATTTTTCTCAGATTCTTTTGATTATTCTAAAGAATTATTTATTGGTATTCTAAAGAATTAATTATTTCTAAAGAATTTATTATTACTTAAAATGGTGTTAGTTATCTTAAGGTTTAATAGATATAAATTTGATTCTTGATTCTGTGTGCTATGATTCATTTGTGATGAAAAGTGTTAGATTAGGGGAAATAGTATAAAATGGGTTTATTCTTCCTAGGTTCACCATTTCTGTATGATAATTGAGAAATGAAAGTATCTGTTAGGCTTAGGTACCTTTTGCCTCCTTGTTTAAGGTATGTACTGTTTTGGTAGAAAGGAAATTTAAGATATTGAAGGTTTCTAATCCATCTAAGAAATAAGGGAAATATCTTGTAAACCTTGCCTTTCCCTTTGGGGAAATATCTTTTTACTTATGTAATCTGTGCCAAACATTTGATGAACGACGGGCTCCCGGATAGCCAAGTGGGCAATGTGTTCGACTTCAGTGAAAGTGGTCCCGGGTTCGATTCCCGGTGTGAGCCTACATGCAAAATGACCTAAGCTGTCGAAGCACTTTTAACAATACTACTACTACTACTTGATGAACACCTACATCTAGCCGTGCTGATAACAGTGATTTTGTTTTTATTAATCAGGGCACTTAAAGTATGAAAGTCAATATTGTTGGAAAGGTGGTTCCATGGAAAACACTTAAGGAATCTGAGAAAGAGGACAAAAGAAATCTGCTTAACTCAACTTCCTGATAATTAGGTGTGCACTTGTCACTAACTACTGACTAGCCTTTCTACTTCCTAGCACATACCTTGTTGGTAGTGTGCCTGTTTTTGGTGGAAGTGATTCTGGGCTCCTGGTGGAATCCCAACTTTCCCAAAAGGAAGAGTGTTCAGCCATGGAAATTTGAGTGGAAGACTAAGATCATAGCAATATCACTACTCTTTATAATCGCACAGCATAGTCTCAGCTTGTACAGTGCTGGTACAAACTTCCAAACTGCCTTATCACAATTTCATAGAACCTGTTAGAATATTAATGGTGTTTATGGATGAGAAATGCTGTTTTTGGTTTAAGTAATTCTCAGTATAGGCGACCATTCTTCAACTTATTACAGAATGTTAGAATACATGATTCTAAAAGTTACCTGGAGTATGGCAGTAACTGTCTTGCAAGGTAAAACATGACAGTGATTCAATAAATGCAAGTAGCAAATTCCAATTTTCCTATAAACCAAAATATACTTACCGTATTTTAACAAAACTTTCTAAAAGCCACTATTAGGTATTTGTAGTTGAGCAGTTTTGTGGAATTTTAAGTTTTTCAAATGATATTGACTTCAAGAATTTGCATACTTTTGTTGTTAGTGCTAAAGTTCATTTGTGTAGATATCAAACTACCTTCTATAGGATATAAATTTCTGGTAATTTTTTGAGCAAAATAAGCCCACTGTAAGAAGACCTTTCATCTCATGTTCTATCTCATTTAGGAGAATGGTGTACCTCTGGTATGTTGATAAGCAGTTAAATATTTAGGGTGCAATAGTCCAAACAGTTTAATGTATGAAACATTTCTTAGAAATCCCCTCATAAAGTGATCCCTCTAATAACAGCTCCAGTTGTCAAATATCTCAAATCTAATCAGTCCATCCAAAATATTAGAGGAAATAAAATAACTTCTAAGGAATATAAAGAAGGGATACCCAAGATGTATTAAATGAAAATAAAACATAAGAGCTCCACCTAGGATTTACAATGTATGTTGCTCAACTGCATATGAAAATCTTGACAACATATAATATTCCTGTCTTTTTCTTATGTTTTCTGAAGGTGATTGTAAACACAGGTGCACTCTTAGCTCCTTAGGTCAAGTAATCCTTTGAAGAGTCTGAAGTGGTCCTCTCAGGTTAGACACTTGGATAGACCAGGCCTCACTCTGAACAAAAATGCTTAGAAGAGCAATTTTTGCTGGTTTCCATTAGATTCTTGATTTTTATAGTCAGTTACTGTGGATTGCGTTTGCTTCTTTCAATGCCCTTAAGACAATGTGCATATTTGAGAGTATTTTTTGCAGCAGAAAATTTTAGATTCTGACTGTTACTCAGAGTGGCTGGTTGAGTCTACATTCTTAATGTAGTATTATGTTTAATTCAATAATCTATTTTTTTTAATATGCTCAATAATTACAGTTATAATTTGTAGATTTTAATGTTAATAAATATTATTTGAATGTTAAATAAATTTTCAGTTGATTATGCACTTTCCTTATGCAGAAACTTATTATCTATCTCAGAAAAAATTTATTTCAAAAGATATGAAATTTTTTCCTGAATATTTAACACTTTTTAAGCATGGCAGTTAAAGGGTTAAGTCTATGAGTGGTAGCCTCCTTTACATGGGAACCTTACAAAACATAATCCCTGTATCCACAGGTATCACAAGCTATTTGTCAGAATTGTTGTGCTCTAAGTAGTTTCAATTACAAAATTCATGTTTTCTAAAATTTTCATTTGATGCTGATTTTGTGTCTGAAAAGATAAATTTATTATTATTTATGCTTATAAAATTGAATAAATATATTGTTACTTAAGAGAAGCTTATATTTCAGATCCAGACAAGGTTATGATGAATTCTAACCCAGAAGATAACGTTCGGAACGTTGCAGCTTTGCTTGGTGACAGTCTACATGTAAAGAGGCCTTCCTCCCATTTGCAACCTTCATCATCTCATTTGCAAGAAGATGACCTCGTTGCTCTACCATGTGAATTTTGTGAAGCTCTTGTTCCTGCAAACCAGCTCATCCTTCATCAGGTATGCTTCTTTGGAAAAAAGTGACCTTACCTATTAGACAGTTAGTTTCTAAAGTCCTTATTCAGATTGCAATATTTATCTAATCTGTTGTTAAGTGAGTTTTATTATATATATACACCTCTTTCAATATCAAATGAGGGATATATTTGCTAAGGTAGTTTGTTCAATTACACACTCTAGTACTTTAATTTGTTTTGTTCTTAATTTCAAAAATTTGAATGACTTTGGAAATCTGTGACTTAATAGAAATACATCATAATTTATTTATACATTTGAATGACATTTCATGTGTTTTCCTAAAATTTCGTTATTGTAAGTTATTTGATCAAAATTTGAGAAATGCTATTCTCCCTACACATTTTAATTACTAATTTCCTTTGTTTTTCAACTATCATCCAAGATCATATGAGAAAATTTTTTTCTATCATTGAAAGCTATAAAGTAGTTTTTTTGTAAACATCAATTTATTAATTATAGACATTTAAAAATTAAGTTGAATGTTACTGTTATAGTAAGCACTCTTCTTTCTATAGCCATGTAAGCCAATACAGTCCCTACAGTGATCATGTCTCCAGAATTTTTAATTGAGAGAGAATTTGAGTTGTGTTTTATCGTTTATAGATTCTAACTGTGATAGTAATTAGTAATTTTTTGCCATAACCACTCAAACATTTATTTGTTATGAATTATTCCATTTTGTTGCTAAAGGTGAACACATTAAATAACTCAATTGGACAATTTTTTATCCTTGAAAGTTACTAAGCTCTTATGGCTTCCATTAAATTGTTAACATAGTTAATAGTTTTATAAATTAAAGGAAAGGCATAATGGCAACAACTGTAAAATGACAACATAGAGGTGACCATGACAGAAATTCCATGAAACAAGCAATGATAAATGCATGGTTCACATGCTTAATTTTTGATGAAGAAATTACTGATAAAAAGTCTGCCATAGCTATATTTTAACCCGGGTCTACCACTTTCTGGGTGATTGCTCTGACCACTAAGGTACCATGAGAGAACAATCTCTCCTTCAATTTCCTAAGAGCACTGCATATTCAATTCTTTTAGTGAATCAATGAATTGGTATGGTAAGTATCCCGAATGGCTTGGAGAAATGTTCTGCCGGGATAGCTCGACGGACAGAGCACACGACCGGCAATTGGGAGACCCAGGTTCGATTCCCGGTCCTGTCAGACTTTTTTCAAGTCATTCTTCCTTGGGATTTTTCCTGGGTGTGCACCATCTTGCGCAAAGTCATTCTTACTCATTTTCGTTTGTTTACTACCAGAAGGGGGTTTCCTTTCCATCTCTTTGTGTGGCTGTTACTTCAATGAAGCTAGACGCGAACGATGCCGCCATGCGGACGAACTTGCAACGTCCTTTGCCCACAAAGTATCCCGAATGGCTTGGAGAAATGTTCTGCCGGGATAGCTCAATGGACAGAGCACCCGACCGGCAATTGGGAGACCCGGGTTCGATTCCTGGTCCTGTCAGACTTTTTTCAAGTCCATTCTTCCTTGGGACTTTAGAAAAGATTGACAAAAGAGAGATAGGTCTATAATTTTCGACTTGCATTCTATCGCCTTTTTTGAATAAAGGTATCACCGCTGCCGTTTTTAAAGTACTTGGGAATTCTCCATTAGAGAAACTCAGATTATATATCTTCCTCTTTTTGCCAGGTCTTTTAAAAAGATCCTCAGAGGAAATGCATGTTCAATTCACTCAAATCACTGGGAGGACATCTTTGCTTATACAAATTGGAGGGAATGATGTGCAAATGAGTTACAAGAATTGATGAAAGAAACTTGAGTTTCTCACTGGTACTCTTTGGTTTGGTACTGATAAATACCATGAGAAAGAAACTTCATTGAACATTCTTGTTATTTTATTTTCAGCAATGTTATTTACAGCTTAAAGGAACTAAAATTTTGATCTGGTATGAAAAAATTGGTCCAGATTTGTCAATTTGAAGCACTAACCAAAGACCACCAATGCCATTGTTTATTTTCCTTACTTATTAATTTTGTTTGATCTATTAATTTCATTTGATCTTCAGTTGTTATATTCAGAACTAAATTTCAGCTTTCAGTGAAACAGTAATCAGTAACCTCATTAGATGTAAATTTTAAGGAAATTAATTTCAAATTATGCATGTCAATGTAATTGGAATATGTGTATTAAAGCAAGTGGCAGTAAATGTTTTCATGGAGTAATTTTGTCTCCTTAGAGGAGAGGATGGTAACCTTGCTGTTGTAGACTGACAGTAGATGGTGACTTTAATGGACCTCCCTGTCTCACTCTAGCTATGTTCATGATTTAGTCTATCAATGTTTATCCTATTATTGGTTTAAGTTATTAATAATAATCTATTATCTGTTTAGACAGCATGCCGACCTGATCTAGCTCGGTTTGATGGGAAGCTGGGTGCTGCCAGTCTTCATCCTCTTCCATTTTCTGAACCCCCCAGTAGGAGTGAGACTCTTCACAAAAGATCTGTCGATTCTCATCAAATCCGTAATAATTTGACCTTGCCATCATTTTCAATAGCCTCAAATGCCAGAGAAGGAACTTATAGTGCTTTGGATGAAACAATGATACCTTGTGAATTCTGTCACAAAGCTTTCTCAGCCAGTAAGCTGTATGAGCATGAGGTAAGTAATTTATTAATACATATACAGTTATTATTCAGAAGTGCTATAGTGCCTAATTGTGGTTTCTGTCGGTATTCTATGGAGAACTGCAAATGAAAAACTGGATAAATTATGCATAGTTAAAAAAACCGGGATTGGTGCATTTTTTTTTAATGCAAAACTCCATAGCATAATAATTAATGTCTGTTTCTTTTACTATATCTTGATGAATTTAATTATTTCTTATGTCATTTAAAGTAAGAGAGAAATGTATCTTTTATTTACCCTATAGTGTCTCTATCATGTTCATGGACAGTGATAATGTGATATCTTCTGAGATATGATTGATGCTGGTTGGCATTCATTTTGGTCACTCCTTATAGAATGTTTTGACAAGCTTTATTTGTATGTTGGTGGTGCTTTGCTAGACTTTTTTTATTCATAACATTCTAACTGTGAAAAATGTCATTTTAGCAAAATTTCCACATGAGTACATGTGAGTTGCCATTCAGTAACACATACATAATTTAAATACTAGAACAGCATAAAATTTGCATATTCATGACTTACTTCAAATAATCTTTTCAATATCTATTACATATAGTTTTTTACATAGTGTTTGTACATTGCATGGATTTTCAGAAATTTCTTTTTGCATTTTCCTAAATCTTAATCTTAATAATATGTAGTATTTCCCAATAAATTAAGTTCTTGAAACTCAAGGGATGTATTTAAATTTGTAAGAAGCTGCAAATGCCAGTTAAGTATGGCAGTGGGTGTATGAATACTTTAGCTAAAATACCCTGTACCGTATTTCCCAATAAGGTGTTATTTTGAAACCCAAGGGATAGATTTAGATTTGTGTGTCCCTGCAAACCGCCTGTGAGGTATGGTTGGCGGTGTATGGCAAGTGGTGTATGGCTGGCAGTGTATGGATGGTTGTGTATGGCAGTCGGTGAATGGATGGCAGTCTATGACAAGCAGTGTATGGCAGGCGGTATAATTATTCGTTACTTAATCTGTCCTAAATGATATTTCCCAAAATGGTGTTCTCTTGAAATCTAAGGGATATATATAGAATCGGAAGTTGTCACAAGCAGCCACTGGTGTATGACAGAGGGTGTATAATGCCTTACCTAATCTATCATATATTAAGCTTACAGTATGCAAGCAACTTTTACTCGTATTTCATATAAACAGTGACATGGTTACTCATTAAGTTGTCGGCTCATGGGAAAGTATTTCTATCTTCAGTCCCTCACTTAGTTGTCTTTGCAATAACAAAATTGAAGAGATGCAAAGATTTTTATATTGTTATTGGAAAATATTGTTATTGGAAAATATTGTTATTGGAAAACTATGTACACGCAACCAAATGTCACAAGCTAAATGTTTCAAAATTTTTTAACTAGATGTGAAGCAGGTATTTTTCTTTCATATGAAAATATATGTTAGATGTAGATAATGAGAAATTTTGGCTAGTATTCCTTTTAACAAGGGGAAAAAAATATGAAAAGAGCACTGCCTTTATTTAAAGGTAAAGATAAGATCAAGCTTACATATAACATAATTTGATTAAGCTTTGGCAGGGGGATTTAAATGCAAATTAATTTAGCTGCAAATTCCCTTATATGCAAAGTTATTCTAATAATTCTTAAAGTAACTTTGGAAAATTGAATGATTAGTTTACGGCTTGCAATGGAGGAATTCTTATAGATTAAGATTTAGATTGGATTCAGTCCTACAGTTGGAATTTTTATTATGGATACTTGAATTTGGAGTTCAAGGAAGGCTAAGCTCCCAATCTCAAAGAATAATAATTTGCACTAAATGTTAGCATGTTTCATCTTTCATTCAGACATTCTATACAAACATTTTTGTTTTTATCTGAAGTATTTTATCATCAATGGAATGAGAAAAGTGTTAGGTTTTTTGTACCCTTTATTGGGCTGTTTATTTTAAAATTTAATTTCTCATCCAGTTAAAGCAATATTTTAATACAGCATTTGAATACTTATTCTTGACTGAAACAAAGTTTCAGATTATTTCGATTACTCAATATAAACTCATCAATTCTGTAATACAACTTTTTCTCTGTTATGGATTGACATAGAAATGTGACTTTATCTCATTGCAAATCTCTTGGTAGTATTTTTTGCAAGTTTTAACTTAATGTTAGTACAACTTTATAGTATATTTTATATTTAATTAATATTTAATGTGTATTATTAATAATAATATTCTCCTTGCCGTTTGGGAGACTTTGTAGATAATTTTTGCCAAGTCACCTAAACCCTTTTCCTTTTAAATAATATATAGTTATTGAAGCTGTGGCACCTCTAAAACACTAGATGGGACAACATTGCCGGCATTTTGCCTCCAAGGTTCACAGGCTCTTCATCTGTCTTGAAATATAAATTTATGTAAATGTTGTTAAGTTGTGATAAACATAAGTTATACATTTTGAAAACTCCCTCCAAAAGCTTTTTAAAACACCAAGTTCACATTTATATGTCCATTCAGTGATGAGAATATGTTTTCTCACATAATGACAATTTTTTATCATGCCATTGGAATAATATGAAACTTTTTTAAATCAAGAATAAGTATTCAAATAATGTGTTAAAATATTGTTCTGATTGGATGTATGTTGTTAAAGAAATAACATTTCTAAGTGAGGACACCATCAATGAGTAAAAGAATGGGCACTAAATCATTCTACCTTTGACAAAATATCAACCAGATGCTAACAAAAATTTTGCATAATATGGTTGAACATCGTATGAAAAATGCTAAAATTTGGTGTAACCTGTTTTTCTTTGGGGCCACTAGTTCAGTTTTTGTTCAACTCTAAACTTGATTGTCTATAATAGTGAATACAACTGCCCAGGAAGTGGGAGACCTGGGTTTGAGTCCCAGTCATGCTATTTTTTACACTTGTTATTCCTTAGAATTTAGCTGCACAACTTCATCGTGCAAAGTAATTACATCTTTCCTTAATCCTAGTAAGTGTTTAATGAGGCATAATTTGAAAATGTCTGATTCAGTTTACATAACCTAAGATTTGATTACAGTCATGTCTTAAAATAATCTATAAAGTGTATTTATAATTTATGTAAAATTTTTACATATTTGCTTAAAATTTCATTTTCAATGTTAGAATTTAAGAAAAATAGAAATTGCAGAATGACTTAATCAAAGAATAATAATTACCTACACCAAACCGTTGTTAATACTCAAATAATAGGAAATTCAACTTCTTTAGTTTCAAACAGTAGGATTAAAAAGAGAAACAAGCGATTTATGCATAGAATTATCATCAAGCGTTTATTAAGGAAGAAAGAATAACAGTGCATGTACAGAAAAAGCAAGACAAACTTAAGTAAGTTTTTCTAGTTGTTAAGTGAATCAACTGGAAGAAATATTCCTTCATTAAACAATACTTGTCCTACACTTTAAATAGCCTCACTTTCTCACTCACTTTGAAGCCTCAACAGACTATTTTGTTTCTAAGATTTAAAGAGAAAACATAATCAAGCTCAAGATGAATAGCAAATTTGTGTATCTTCAAACAACTATGAAGTGGCCTGTTATAGTTTTTGTCTTTGTATATTTCTGAAAGAATTTCAGGTTCAGGTCAATTTCTGGAAATTGCATAATATTTTCTCTTCAAGTAGATCAATGAATTATAACAGCAAATTTTGCACGACTGAAATTGTTTTTATGGCATCAGTCATGGTGTTGGGCTATTTCTTTTGTATCATCATCTAAGTTGCTGATTATCGGATGCTGCAATTGCTGAATAATTAGGCTGTAAAGATGATCTAGCAATGCATGTTTGTGAATTTTCTTCTTCTTGGGTTTTTCCTTTCCATCACTTTGTGTGGCCGGTGCTTCAATGAAGCCGTGACTGCGAACGATGCCGCCATGCGGACGAAATCGCAAAAGTCCTTGCCCACAAAGTCTCCCGAATGGCTTGGAGAAATGTTCTGCCGGGATAGCTCAACGGACAGAGCACCCGACCGGCAATTGGGAGACCCGGGTTCGATTCCCGGTCCCGTCAGACTTTTTTCAAGTCCATTCTTCCTTGGGATATGTCACTATATTGTGTTTATAAAATTTTCAAAGCTTCCTGTGAAGAATTTTAAGTCATCTAAAATATTCAATCTTAGTGCAAAATATTTTGCTTTTTCTATTAGAAGAGGCCTAGAGATATGCAGATTATCTTTATGGCTCTCAAAAATTAATCAAATAAATGTTCTTTTTATTCTTCTTGCTATGGTTTTGATGTTTTTTTAGAGCTACATTGTATGATGGCACTCTAATAGTTGAAGCTGGGTTATTAAACTTTGATGCATATGATTGATTTAGATTCTCCACTTTTTTTACTTGCTTCCACCACAGCTCTTGTGTCATTGTCCTGTCCTCTCCTTTCTTTTTCAAAGAAAGATATTTCCTATTCTTATTTTTCTATATCCACTTTAACAATCCACCACTTGGAACAATCAGAATTTCATTTAACTTATTTTTGGTATGAAGGCAATCACTACTGTTGGATTCAAAAATCCATCTTAAATCCAGCATTTTCTCAACTGATTTTGTTTCCTTTTTAATGCAAGTAGTTAGGCATTTATATTGCTTGATTCATTCTAATATTGCATTTCTGTTGATGTAATGTAACTGAATGATTCTCCCAAGTTCATAGATTCACAGGCCTATGTGCCCCTGCTTGCTCTGAATTCTGATTCCATCCTGGAACTTTTAGAAATAGAAATGTCTCCTTTTTCCGACAAATTCATAGTGAGCAGCAGCTGATAGGTCAATGCTTGTAATATCTTTATGATAATTTGCAACTGGATGTAGTCAAACACTAGGAAAAATTAATTTTGTTATTGTAGCATATTGTCATTGCCCATGTAAGTACATTATGTAAAGCGAACCAATATTTTTTTCATAATTTTGACATTTGTTAATGTAAAGTTTTACTGTATTATCTTTAACTTATGTTTCTTGGCAGCACTTTTACATATAAACCTTACCTATATTTACTTATATCTATATTTTCTTGTATTTTCAGCTAATATTTACTATTCTCTATAAGCCTGTCTTCTGCTATAGGTTTTTAAGTGTTGCTTGAAACATTTTATTAATAAGCGAGAATGCTTCAACTATATGTATGTCGTAATTGTCAACTTAGTTGACTTATTTTATATAAATACATTTGTGATTGATTTATGTTATATCTTGCCTTTTTGGGTTTCAGAGTGCATGTGAACATGCATGGCCAGGCGAAGCAATTCATAATGGTCCAATATCAAGTATGGAGTCTCAACAAAGAAAGAAAACAAGTAAGATTTCCTCTCAGGCATTAAGTAATAGCTTCAAGGATGTATTTTGGCTCTTAATTTACATATCTAATGGTTATACTGTAAAACCTCTGTAAGGCAGAAGCTGAGGGATCAAGTAAATTATCTACCTTAAGCAGGTATTCCAGCATACTATCGGATTTTTTATTATGGATACTTGAGTTTGGACTCAAATAAAATCTAAACCAGGAATCTCACAGAAAAACGGGTTACACCAAATTTTAGCTTGTTTTATTCTACGTTTCACAGTGCAATGCAAAAATTTTTGTTTACATCCGGTTGGTATGTTATTACAGGTAGAACGAAAAAAGTGCCCGTTTTTTCGCGCTGTTTACCGGAGCGCTAACTTTCAAAATGGATATCTTAAAAAGGATCAACGCAATTGATACGAAATTTTGACGTAACATGAGAATACCAATGTTTTAATTAAATAAAAAGTTTCAAATTAATTCCGTCATGTGATAAGAAGTGGTTATCAATTATGTAAAACAACTTTTTCTCGGTAATGGATGGACGTAAAAACTCGGGCTTGGTCTCGTTATAAAGCTCTTGGTAGGATATTTCACAAACAATTACTTTGGCTAACTTCAACTTGACGATTTCTTTTATACGAATTAATATTTAACAGGACCGTAACGTGCCCAAGAACGAGCGGGAAGCTAGCAAATTGCGAGCGGTCTTGCCGCGTTCAGTTGTCGCTGCCGGTCTCTGATGGTCACTCTAGTTTTCCTCAGCTTTAGTAATCTTATAAATCATTCTTCATCACCTTTTCTCACGAGGGCTTAGAACGCTAAAACTCGTCAGCATCCCCAGAACTATATATTTCTGATGAACCGGAACTTTCCTGAAGGTTAATTACTACTGGCTCAACCTGAGGATTGAAGACAAACAACTTATCTTTTTCCCAGTAATAATCTTCGATCTTATTCGTATGTTTGATGTGTTTCCTTCATAATTCTAGAGAAAATTTTCCAAATGCTTCCACGCACAAGTCTTTCATTGCATCCATGCTCCTGCCGTATTCTGATGCC
>KZ308717.1:0-84353 GCA_000376725.2 Ladona fulva | reverse complement strand
GCTAAGGTCGTTGATGTATACTAAAAATAGTAACGGTCCTATTACACTTCCTTGTGGTACGCCCGAGGTCACTTTAACCGAATTGGAACTTACACCATCTAACACGACTCGTTGTTCTCTATCGGTGAGAAAGTCCTTTATCCAATTTATTACCTGTGAATTGATTCCTGCAACTTGTAATTTGTACAATAATTTCTCATGAGGAACCTTGTCAAATGCTTTCCGAAAATCTAAAAATATCGTGTCGACTTGTTTTTTATTTTCGGCCGATTTCAAAATGTCGTGAACTAACAATGCTAACGTCAATCCATTACCGAGAAAAAGTTAATTTACATAATTGATAACAACTTCTTATCACATGACGGAATTAATTTGAAACTTTTTATTTAATTAAAACATTGGTATTTTCATGTTACGTCAAAATTTTGTTGATACTTTTTAAGATATCAGGGCACCTATTCCAGACTTAAGCTGCGCTCCGGTAAACAGCGCAAAAAAACGGGCACTTTTTTCGTTCTACCTGTAATAACATACCAACCGGATGTAAACAAAAATTTTTGCATTGCACTGTGAAACGTAGAATAAAACAAGCTAAAATTTGGTGTAACCCGTTTTTCTGTGAGATTCCTGGTTTAGATTTTATTCGAGTCCAAATTCGAGTATCCATAATAAAAAATCCGACAGTAGGTAGGTTAATACAAGGAAATATTCCTACTGCTGAACTACCATGCCACGTCTGGAAGCTGCCTGCTTTCCCCACAAAGCATTTCCCAACCTGTGTGAAAGAGATACAGCATGATAGTTCAGTGATTAGAATACCTGCCCAGAAAGTGGGAGACCTGGGTTTGAGTCCCAGTCATGTTGCTATTTTTCACACTTGTTATTCCTTAGGATTCAGCAGCATGGCTTACCGTACAAAGTTTAAAACGCCTTTCCTCATCTTTGTTATTGAAATGCAATCCTACTTTAAATATGCAAGCAACTCACAGGTAGAATGAATTGAAATGGTAATTGTGATGAAATAAACTCATAATTTTCTCAATATACTATAAAAAGAATATTTAAATTTAAATAACAAGAAAATCATTTTCGTTTTTTTTTTTCAAATTCTTACTAAAATTTTAAAGAGATCAAATTTACTTGAGGAAAGTGTCCAATTTTAGCTATTTCATTTTTATTTCAATAGGGTTCCTCAAACAATCAAAAGATTATTCCAACTCCACAGCTTCTTGTGGCCAGCTTCCCACTTTATTTTTTAATACAATTTAATAGCATCAGTGTATTACAATACTTGTAATAATGTAGAGACCTTCAATCTTCCCCATTCTATTCTCCTGAATTCCTCTCATCATCCCTCTCTTCAGATTCTATTAAGATATTACATCAGTTTAACTTCTTCTGTCAAAATATTCTTGTCAATATTCATAACACCTTCATAAAACTGCTTTGAAAATAATTATGAAGTATCCACTTACACCCTTGATATTTTTCCATTCTTTTGTCTAGTTTGTTTAGGGTTACCTGGAATGTAGCAATTATCATCTACACGTTCCTGTTTGCATTCTATTGTCTCCAAAGCTATCTATGTTAAGAATCTTTGCAGTTTTCTTTGCTTTGTGTTGCAAAACCAAACAAGAATAAGGAAAGTTCTTTGCTCTGGTGGCTGAAAAAACACTCAAATACTCGTGGTTCTTGATGGAGGCCAACAATCATCTAAGGGGATTTTCTTTTGAGCATTCTTTCTCTTAGGGTTAACCATTTGTTCATTCCTTTCAATTTGGAAGGTATGCAATAATTGCTAAGTACTTAAGTAAGCAAGAAACTTTTGCTTCACCTTTCACAGGTTCTAATAGTACTATTTAATGTGTGAGGTTGGAGAAACATAGATTTCCATTTGTATTTTGAAGGATCCCCATTATGCTGTGCCTTTCTGTGAATAAAACACGTTTATATGAAGTAATATTAATGCATCTTATTTCTGCAGGTTTCTGTCTTAAACAGGGTCTTAAACTGGTTTTACTATATTTTGTCTAAATTTACACAAACAATTCCATTCATTTTTTGGCATTTTACTATGATAATGTATTGAATTTTAGGTTTATTACGAAGAGGAGTGCCTAATCCCATAGAATCCCAATCATCAAAGGAATCAGGCAGCCAGTCATTCCATCGTTAGTATTTTTGATTTTATGCCATTAAAAGTAACTGTATAGCCTTTTTACAAATATCTGTATATTACACTAAGATGGTTTGCTGATAATGCTGTGATTGACAAAGGAATTCTTAGTTTTATTAGTTGGATAATGATAATTTTTTATTTTATTTAGGCTCTCTAAACTATGAAGTGCCTCCTGTTTTGGGAAGTTGCAGGATATTGTCCAAGGAAGATTTTCCCACAAATGAAGTTAGGCACAATAATTTTCCAAAAGACACGAAGACTAAGCCAATATTGCATAAGATGGATGTAGGCCAAACTTCATTTGATAAAGAAGAGCATTATACAAAAGCTGCGAGAGGTAGTTCATCTAGGCATTATCCTCCTAATCCTGTTCATAATGAATTCAAGGAAGATGAAGGAAGACTTGCTCTCCTCAATAAAGCTAAAGCAATGGAGGCAATTACTAGCCATATAGAGAGAAATAAAGATGCTCCCTCTTCACATAGAAGTAAGTGGATTTCTCTTATTTTCTGTTTTTATATACGAGGGTCGTTCAACAAGTCCTTAGAAAATCCAAGAGATGACGCTTGTAGTAACATAAATGGTTTGTTTTTAGTAAGCATAATTACTCACTAGATAGATGTTAAAATCGCAGTTATATTCATCCCATGGTTTCATTTTTACTGTTAATTGAAGCAAAAATATTTTGTTTATTTAGAAATATAAAAAAAGTGAGTTTTGAGCGGTAGTTAAACACATTTAAAAGGTTAACACCTAAAGAGATCAAAGCTGAGTCTGATGAAGTTAATGGCACCTCTGCTCCTGTATTTGCAACTGTTTACAATTGGGTAAATGAGTTTAAACGTGGCTGTACATCTCCACAAAAGATGAACATCATTCGGGACATCCAGTGGTAGTAACTACCCCCGAAATGATTGACAGAATCCACGATATGGTTTTGACTGATTGACAAATCAAAGTGTGTGAAATAGTTGAGGCCACAGGCAAGGTACAGTTTTTTCAATTTTACACAAAAAATTGTATGTAAAGAAAATCTCAGCAAGATGGGTACCGCGTTTGCTCTCAGAGGAGAATAAACGCAATCGTGTGGTCAACTCTGAGGCTATTTTGGCACATTTCTGTTGCAATCCTGACAAGTTTCTTCATCAATACATAACTTTGGAAGGAACAAGGATACACTGCTACACTCCAGAGACAAAGGAACAGTCAAAACAGTGGGTTTTTTAATGCGAACAGGCTCCAAAGGTGAAAATGGTGAAATCGGCCGGCAAAATGATGGCCACATTTTTTTGGTATGCATGCGGAATCATCTACACCGATTACCTGGAAAAAAGGTCAAATAATAACTGGAAACTATTGTATGTCATTATTGCTCCGGTTGAGGAGAGAAATCGAGAAAAAAAAGTCCTCATTTGAAAAAGATCCTCTTCCACCAAGACAATGCATGGGTGAACAGTTTTAATGGCCAAAATTATGGAATTAAAGTTTGAATTATTACAAAAACCCACGGTTTTCATCATATTTGGCCCTGAGTGACTTCTTTTTATTTCCAAACTTGAAAAAATGGCTCGGTGGACAAAAGCTCACATTGAACAAGGATGTCATTATCCAAAGATGCCTATTTTGAGGACCTTCTGAAATCCTACTCTTTGGATGGCTTATAAAAGTTGGAGAAACACTTGGGAAAGTGTGTAGAGTTAAAAGGTGATCATGTTGAAAAATAAAGAAAATCTAAGCAAAATAATATGATATTCTATCTTTTTCTAAGGACTTATAGAGCGACCCTCCTATTGATACTTAATTGTATCAGTTTAGTCTCTCTGTACTGACTGCTACATATGAAAATAGTTGCAATGGTATGAAGATTTCTTGAGATGTAGTCAGCATAGAAGGGGCCAGTAAAGTTAGTAAGGTAAACAGGCAGTAGTTTAAAAATCTAATTTTGTTATTTTGGTTGAAAGAAATGGATTCAAATAGTTCCTTTAACCATTTAGTAGTAATTGAAAATTAGATAGTTAAGCAATGAAGTGGCTAAGAATGAAGTTATGTTTGAATAGTGTGTGAAACAGAATGATCTTTTGCCTTTCTTCTTAGTTGTTTAAAATTATTCTTTGGTATTTTATATGTTCATGTTTAGNTTTAACATTGCTCGTGTAGTAGTTGATGTGTAATTTGCATCAGAAAATCATGAAATGTTATTGAAAATAAGCAAGTTCAAGTTCTTCATTTGAATGATGAAGAGAATACATAAGTAAATTAAAATTTAATTTTTATTTCAGATCATATTACACAAGAAATGGCCAAACAGTTTACAGCTCTTCACAGGCAACCTGGGTTTAACAGTGGTGGTCAGTCTAGGTGAGTATAATTTAGAAGCTATCCTTTGAAAAAATGTTAGCTAGAGGTATTTCATGTGCAACAGTTGTCAACTGTTACTTCTAATTTGCCCAATGTCTCTTCAATGTAGATAGTGTTGCAGTATTAAAGTTATAAACTGAGATAATGGTATTAGGAAATTATTATGATACTTTGTATATATTTCACTACATTTCTATCATTTATGTCCATTGCTTGGTGGTATGAATGACATTCATATTATTCTCAGTAAACTATCTAGGGTTATTCTCTTTCCAAAATACATTTGCTGAACAAGTATATCGCATGAAAACAAGAATATCACATGACTGCAGTGTTAAAGAGGCCAGCCTGGGTCTGGAAGGTAGTAGGTGAAACAAATTTTAATTCTAATGATGTGTCAAGAGTTCCCTGTTAATGGATTGCTAGAATATTATGTTTCATGTCAACTCCTATTTCCTTGGCAAGTTTACATGTAGTTGTAACAAATAGTAATCCTCTTTCTGTCTTTGGGACTTGAAGAGGTCCTGCAAAAGTTGATTTTGTTTACATCACATTGATTTAACTTTGTAATGTTATAGCTCTTTTTACAATCTGTCCCCACAGGAATAATTTTTCAATAAATGAAGGTTATGGTTTTTAAAATTTTTAATGACTGAATAATACTTTTAAATGGTTGAAAATGAGAAATAATGGATTTCTTTGATTCTGGCACACAATAGATCCAACAGAGATTGTTGAATGGTTCTGCTGTGGGGTATGCAACTGCTNTAGTCCTTAAAGTTTTTTTTAAGATAAGTGCTTGAGAATTAAATGTTTATATACTTTCATAAAAAAGTTTTGTGTGTTTCCATTCTAAGAATATTGACGTATACTGTTTTTAACCTGTAATTTAAAGAATCCTAAATCATTCTTTTTCTAGACAGCGAAGGAAATAAAATACCTTTGTACAGATGTGAGTCTTAAAAGATGTGAATTTAAAAATGTTGCCAGTATTAATGTAATAATGGAGCAGTATTAAATAATAACAGATACACTGTTAAAGTTAACCTCATGTTTAGGTAAATGTGAATTTTCCACAACATTAAAATGTATGTCTATATATCGGCTTCATCAGTTTATCAAACGTCATGCAGAAATAGGGGGAATTCGTACAAATTTCCTCATACCACTTCAAGAAGGCTTGTTGAACGCCTAATTGAGTGAATAATTTTGTAAATAGAAATTGAAAAGATAACTTAAAAAGGATTTGTGGATGTAAAAAAAAACATAAGTAATATCTTTAAAGAAATAAATAATAAAAGATAATATCCATTGATAGTACACTGCTGGACAAAAGGAACGCAACACTTGCATTGCGCCGTACGTGTCTGAAAGCCGAAGCTCTTGGTCTGAGCAAGAGCTAGAGATATGCAATAACAGTGTGACTGCAAAGTTCGGAGGGGTGGGGAGAAGGCTGAGTGAAGTTTTTGGCAGGATCTTGTAAAAACAAACCTCGGTCGGTATCTCTGCATGTTTGTGAACGGATTCAGAGAGGGACTGCGAAATACAACATCTTAAGAGTACCCGTTTGTTGGAATTTTTGGCGAAAATGATATCCAATCGAATCTTATGAAAGTTAAAGTGTTTATCCTAGAATTTATAGGTATTTGAAGAAGAGATGTCATTAACTTTAAACCAATTGCAACCATATCTCTATTATAAAAGTGGGCAGAGATAATATAACCAGTGACAAGCATGTTTGGTGTGAATGGTTGAAAGATTAACTTTTAGCTGTTGTAACTGAACCAAGATAATGAACTGAATAGAAAGAAATTAATTTTAAAACATCCTAGTTATTTAAAGATAAAAAATGTGTCATAAAATTCAATAGTTTATTGAAATCCAACAAACAGATACTGCTGTGAAACTGGTGCTTGGAGCTGCTGTCAGCATTTAACATTGCTCGTGTAGTAGTTGATGTGTAATTTGCATCAGAAAATCATGAAATGTTATTGAAAATAAGCAAGTTCAAGTTCTTCATTTGAATGATGAAGAGAATACATAAGTAAATTAAAATTTAATTTTTATTTCAGATCATATTACACAAGAAATGGCCAAACAGTTTACAGCTCTTCACAGGCAACCTGGGTTTAACAGTGGTGGTCAGTCTAGGTGAGTATAATTTAGAAGCTATCCTTTGAAAAAATGTTAGCTAGAGGTATTTCATGTGCAACAGTTGTCAACTGTTACTTCTAATTTGCCCAATGTCTCTTCAATGTAGATAGTGTTGCAGTATTAAAGTTATAAACTGAGATAATGGTATTAGGAAATTATTATGATACTTTGTATATATTTCACTACATTTCTATCATTTATGTCCATTACAACATAAAACATTACAACATAAAACTAAGATATGATCATAACATTGCTCTGAATCCAATGCACCTACATTGTAACAGTTTGTACCATGGCTGCATTGATGCTTTTTACAATTCAGTTTAGGTAAATTCAAACCAGTAGTGCGACATTTTGTGAGTAGAGATAATGTTGGTGAAACTTTAGTTCAAACAGTATGTGCATACTTACACTGATAAAAGATAATCCAATTGATGTAGAGGACTTTGTTTTTGACTGTAAGACAAACGCATCTTTCGTTGGAAGTCTGGAAGGCCAAAAAGCATCTACTCAGATTCATGCAAATGGTATTTATGATTATTATTTTATTGCTTTTTACAAACTTATATATTTCATTTTGTATTCAACTCACCTTATTTACAGTTTCTTGAAGTCTTACATTTAGCCTTTGCAAAAAGAGCCTGTATTTGTATAAAAAATTTTCGTGACTGCGTTAATATTGCTGTTTATCTATTTTTAATTTTATGTCACAGTTTTTGCTATACTACTTTTCTTGATAAATTGAGTACCTATATTAAATAAGTTACCTTTTANTTTCTTTGATTCTGGCACACAATAGATCCAACAGAGATTGTTGAATGGTTCTGCTGTGGTGTATGCAACTGCTGCCTGCACTTTTATTAATCTTGAAGTTAATAATTACATTCATTCATAATTTTTTCTAGAAAATAATTATCTTTGTTTATTATTATCTCATCCATTCTTGGGTTGTTGTTCATTACGTTTAGTCCTAGTAAGGATGCAATGACCACCAATTCTCTTCTCATTAGAGATTCAGATTCATTAGAGAAAAGGGATGAGAGAACATCTGATGAAGAACTGAACAGGAGATTTTTAGCATTCACCGTATAGCCCAGACTTGGCACCTAGTGGTTACCACCTTTTTCCAAAACTGATAGAGCCTTTAGGATAGAGCTTTAAAAATGATTACAAACAAAGTGGCTATTACTAATTGGTTAAAAAAAATTGGGGACAACAAAGTATGAAGCAGCAATAGAATTTTGTACAATGCTATGATAAGTGTTTTAATTTGAATGGCAATTACTGAAAAAAGTAGCTTAAGACTCATTTAAAATGTAAAATTAAATTTGTTTCAATATCTCTACTAAAAAGGTAGGTGTACAGAAAAAAATGTTCTTTACTTTCTGAATAAATTGGACAATTCAGAGAGAACATAGGGATACCCCGAGAGATTTCTTTTTACTTAATGGTGTTATTATGATAATAGAAGCTTATTCATCATGATTGTTCTTTGCATCATGATATGTTTCTCAAGGATTATTTTATTCTTTTCAAAAAAGGAAAAAATATTATTTTCTTCATATTGAATGTGAAGATCTGATCTTTGGCATTAAAATAAAACTTTTAATTCATTTTACATATTTTTGAACTGCCTATTGAAGACAGTACTATTGGGAAAAAGGTTTTTAATACACCAATTAATAAAGAAATCAAGTTCACAAATATCTGCAGATGAATTGAGGCTGAGTTGAATTTCTTAATACAACAGCAAGGGGAATCCTTGAAGAGTTAAAAGAGCAGACTTTGGACATTTGTTACAACCGTGTCACAGTTGTTATCAGATACACTTGCCATTTCAGATACTTGTAGCTACTTGTTTAATGGCCTCATTCCACCAGAATTTTTGTTTGTTCATTTTGCATAATCAGTGGAAATTGTAATTAGGTAGCTCGTGTAATATAAATTGAATTGAAAAATCTTTTTGAAACAAATATGAAATATACAAGCTCATTTCAGTATCACTTGGTTCATTGATTATTCTTATNTAAATTATAAAAGATAATATCCATTGATAGTACACTGCTGGACAAAAGGAACGCAACACTTGCATAGCGCCGTACGTGTCTGAAAGCCGAAGCTCTTGGTCTGAGCAAGAGCTAGAGATATGCAATAACAGTGTGACTGCAAAGTTCGGAGGGGTGGGGAGAAGGCTGAGTGAAGTTTTTGGCAGGATCTTGTAAAAACAAACCTCGGTCGGTATCTCTGCATGTTTGTGAACGGATTCAGAGAGGGACTGCGAAATACAACATCTTAAGAGTACCAGTTTGTTGGAATTTTTGGCGAAAATGATATCCAATCGAATCTTATGAAAGTTAAAGTGTTTATCCTAGAATTTATAGGTATTTGAAGAAGAGATGTCATTAACTTTAAACCAATTGCAACCATATCTCTATTATAAAAGTGGGCAGAGATAATATAACCAGTGACAAGCATGTTTGGTGTGAATGGTTGAAAGATTAACTTTTAGCTGTTGTAACTGAACCAAGATAATGAACTGAATAGAAAGAAATTAATTTTAAAACATCCTAGTTATTTAAAGATAAAAAATGTGTCATAAAATTCAATAGTTTATTGAAATCCAACAAACAGATACTGCTGTGAAACTGGTGCTTGGAGCTGCTGTCAGCATTTAACATTGCTCGTGTAGTAGTTGATGTGTAATTTGCATCAGAAAATCATGAAATGTTATTGAAAATAAGCAAGTTCAAGTTCTTCATTTGAATGATGAAGAGAATACATAAGTAAATTAAAATTTAATTTTTATTTCAGATCATATTACACAAGAAATGGCCAAACAGTTTACAGCTCTTCACAGGCAACCTGGGTTTAACAGTGGTGGTCAGTCTAGGTGAGTATAATTTAGAAGCTATCCTTTGAAAAAATGTTAGCTAGAGGTATTTCATGTGCAACAGTTGTCAACTGTTACTTCTAATTTGCCCAATGTCTCTTCAATGTAGATAGTGTTGCAGTATTAAAGTTATAAACTGAGATAATGGTATTAGGAAATTATTATGATACTTTGTATATATTTCACTACATTTCTATCATTTATGTCCATTACAACATAAAACATTACAACATAAAACTAAGATATGATCATAACATTGCTCTGAATCCAATGCACCTACATTGTAACAGTTTGTACCATGGCTGCATTGATGCTTTTTACAATTCAGTTTAGGTAAATTCAAACCAGTAGTGCGACATTTTGTGAGTAGAGATAATGTTGGTGAAACTTTAGTTCAAACAGTATGTGCATACTTACACTGATAAAAGATAATCCAATTGATGTAGAGGACTTTGTTTTTGACTGTAAGACAAACGCATCTTTCGTTGGAAGTCTGGAAGGCCAAAAAGCATCTACTCAGATTCATGCAAATGGTATTTATGATTATTATTTTATTGCTTTTTACAAACTTATATATTTCATTTTGTATTCAACTCACCTTATTTACAGTTTCTTGAAGTCTTACATTTAGCCTTTGCAAAAAGAGCCTGTATTTGTATAAAACATTTTCGTGACTGTGTTAATATTGCTGTTATCTATTTTTAATTTTGTCACAGTTTTTACTATACTACTTTTCTTGATAAATTGAGTACCTATATTAAATAAGTTACCTTTTAATTTCATTAAAAAAAATTATTTTCTTTATTGTACTAGGAAGAAAAGGTTTAATTAGGAACAGAGAAATNGTCCAAACCCGGGAAAAATAGGCGGCACTGTGAGGTACAGAAGCGCATTTATAAAGAGTAAGAGATATATATATCTCTTTATATAGACGCTTCTCCGGATATATATATACGAGTGAAAGTTTCTTGCATGCTGCAAGCTTTGGGATTATGAACTTTTCTGCCTCTTGTATTCCAAAGTTCCGGTTTAAGACTCGGTTCAATTCAGCTATAATAAATTTATTGAGAAATTAAACTTTTCTGGAATTGAACCAAGACTCGTTCATAAGGGTATTATTACTTATTATGCTATGAAGTATATTCTTCTATAATAACCTAAGATTTCAAGTTGAAATCAATTCAGGAGGTACAACAAAATGAATTCAGACTTTCATAATGTACAAGAACACATGCTCTGGTGTTCAACCAATTATCAATTTGGAAGTAGTCTACCTTAAACATTGTGAAGAAATCTATCCAATTGCTGAGTTATAGCAATATATCTTTTGGAAAAGTTTTTGTATAAAATATTAAAATCACTGTTTATTTTATACAGGCAAAACTTGAACTGTTATAGAATCTGACCCAGAATCATTAAGGTAAATGTCCGTTTCAATTACAGTGCAGAAGCTCCTACAGTTTATCTTATATATTCAAGGCAAAATCATATCGGGAAGTACCTCAAATTATGATCCAAGTTTCCTCTATGTTTCATATGGAGGAATATTTAATCTACCTGAGCATCGAACCATGCACCAGTTTGAAAAAGAATTACCTTCATTATGAATTATAGTCACAATCCTATTGACATGCCTAATTATAGCTATCTGGTTTTTTGGAAAGGACCCGTAAAAATATCAAAAAGCTGCCTAGTGTATTTTAAAATGGCAAAATAAACAAACTACAATTTTAGGGCATTCTCCAGACTACTCTGAGGGATCCAGTAAATTAAAAGTAGCCATCCCAGTTGGACTGTTGGAGTTCGAAGTTGCATTTTCTATTCTGATCAATGACAGCTTAATCTCGATGTGTTTTAGAAGCTGTGTGAAAATGTGTAATTTTTATTTCTTAGTAACTTTTGGTGGGATGATACCTAATTCTTTATTGTGTATTTTCTCTTTAAAAATAGTTCAATTAACAGAGTCATCTTCATTTAATTACACATTCATAAAAGATATAAAATAATGTTTATAGATTAATGAAACTGTTTCAGGTGTTACCTAGTGGAATTTATCCATAACGGAAATAAGACTAGACACTTTGTGCAATTCCACTAAAAAGGCTTAAATGCAACCTAGGTTTCACTACACATGTAGTATCATCAGTCAAACATTCACAATATGGCAAGTCCTTATATACTCATGATGGTGGTGGAGGGGTTGGAAGGGTGGCTACAAGTGTAGTAAAACCTAGGTCACATTTAAGTCTTTTTAGTGTAATTGCACAAAGTGTCTAGTCTTATTTCCGTTATGGATAAATTCCACTAGGTAACGCCTGAAACAGTTTCATTAATCTATAAACATTATTTTATATCTTTTACTATGTTGCATCTCATCTGTTCATGTATATGATAATTGCTTATTTTGTATTAGTTATCTCTATTTGAGAACATTTTAAGGAAAAGCCCAAATTTAAAACTTACTTTGCTATTCCACATTCAAAAATGTCATAGTTTGCTCCTAAATTTGCCTATATTTGTGTCATTTTTGCATATTTCTTTGGGCATCAAACCTGACTGGGCATAGAAGGGTAACGTTGCCTCAAGTAATTTCTTTTGAGTGTAGAATTCTTTAATATTGGAAGTGATTGAACTACAATAATATTTTTGAAGTTATATTCTTATGACTAACTTTTTTATTTATACAAATCTATTCTTTCCTGTATGGGCATCTTTTGCTGAGTGCTTAACTCTTATGTATGAATTCTCCATGGAATTTTTGTTTTTTCCCTCTTTTCTAGTCTAAGTCACTCAAGAAGTACAGGGCTCCATCTCCACCTTGCAGCAAGTGACATCGCTGTGAAATAAGACTTCAAATATGACCTGGAGATTTCATATCAACTTCATCGAACAAGATCATTTAATATTGTTGGGAAAATGAGCATAACATTCAAAATGTTTACATTAATCTTCTTAATTCCAAACTAATTTTTGCCTTTTGTAATCAAGTGAGCTTTGAGCTTACAAAATTTCCAAGAGCTTGTTTTTTAATCATTGGTTTTTTATTTAATCCTTGTCTTCAGTGTGTTTTTTTTGTCATTTGGATGGCTACTGAATGTTCTCCTCCAAGAAATAAAGATAGTTGTTGTCAATACTAAATGGATGGAATTTAACTAAGGTTTTATGCAAGTTAGATGATTCTAACTTCTTCACGGGGGGTTACAGCTGGATATATGTTGTACGGCATGCTCAAAAACGTGAGATTCTTCCATTATTTGTGCATTTTTAATAGAAGTTGCCGTTCATGTTGTGTAATGATCAGATACTCTTATGTCTGTTAAAATGTATAGCTTAATTTGATTCGTTATTTGTACTAATAGATTAAAGAAAAATCAATAAAATATTGAAAACAAATAATACAGTTTATTGCCAACTCTGCATATATTACAAGAATGATAATTAGCTTATCTACATAATGTCCAATTAGTTAACGTCTGTGGTCGGTCATTCATACTTGTGCTTAATATCTTTCCACAGCTTCTGCAAAGATACAAAGAGTCATATATTTAAACGAAAGACAGAGGTCGAAAAATTATTAATTACGTAATTACCGTTCAAAGCAGAACTATGTGAAAAATTGCAAGAACTTACCCCTTTGTTCATTGAGTTGAACATAGATTCGGAGATTAGTTCGAAGGTCCGTTCAAAGAAGAATGCGCTCACTGCCACCGTCAAAGCAAATGTTGAGGTTCTTTTAAACAAGGCATTATAAACAGTAGTACTGAAACCAGCCATTCTGGTTCAAGCTCAAAATTTAACGCTAAGCAGCGAAATACCTCGATCTCAAAGAATACCTCTGTACAACACCGCCTGATACCGACCTAGTGACAATGCGCATGCGCACACAGTCCTGATTTTTTAATCAAGTTCTCATTTAATTTATTCTTACATATCTAGTTATGCCGTCAAAACTTTCATTCTATCTTTATTTGTAATGCAACTGAATTTTGAGATCTCTCCTCCAAGTGAATAACTGAAGATAGCTTTACATGGTGTTTGTTAAGAGCTAAACTACCGGAAGAATCTAACCGGAATATCGTTTTTCACATTGCTTTAGTCTCTGCAATTGTGTTGTCATTGTCCTAACTAAAAGTTTACTCGATTATGAAGTAATTTAATTCCGCAAACATTCTGTATAATACATCGTTAACATCTTTGCGCTTCTCAAGCACCATTTTGTGTCGATCTGGAATTATACAGGTAAATTACCTTTTCGAGAACGATTAAATTCTACTTGTCATTCTGGCCCAGTGTTGATTTTTATTTAATCAAATAAAATACAGATCAAAGTGTATTTTTCTGCTTCGATGATGAACTTTTTTCATTATTCGCTTTTCTTTTCATACGTATTCTTTCGAGCGAAAGTGCTTAATAAGTAAACCCGAAAGAACTTGTTTCAGTTGTGATAAATCTCGAATTAACAAGTCAAAATTTATCATTTATTAATAATTTCTAAGGTTCTTGGCATCGTTTTATGCAACCTTTATAGGCAAAATCTTATTTTTCGTTTCAGGAACCGTCAAAATGCCGCTGGAAAATCTTGAAGAACAGGGACTGGAGAAAAACCCAAATCTTCACATTGCTCAGATGAAGTTCCTCTTAACTATGCCGCAGTACGGTGATGACAAGTCTACTCGAAATGCTCTCTTGGAGGCTATCAAGATTATGAACCACTAGATGGATTAAGATATTTATTATTAAATTTTAGCGCTATTTTGTCCTGTTGAATTGAAATCATTTTCAATTTCAGTTCATATGGTCTGGGATCACATCCTTCATCCTCAAATCACCCTCAAACAGGAAGGGGTGGTCGTACTACTGGAGCCATTCCAAAACAGAAGGCAGGAACAAGCAAAAGTCCCTTAGCCTGTGTGTACTAACTGCTAGTATTTGCATGGTATATGTATTAGTGTAATTAATAGTAATTTATTTATAAGGTGCCCCTGTTGAAATGCCTTAAATTTGTTTTGTTCTCAGGAGGAAAGTTTAAAAGTTATGAGCAGTTTATTTATGCACATGAGCAATACAGTACTGCAAAAATAAAATAATTATATCGAGGAACTTCTATGTAAACTTTTTGGTTAACCTGCAATATATCTAGACTATTTTCATCCACCCTTCAACATATCTGGAGAAACAATAGATTGCTTCCACTATCCAGAAATCATTAAAATCTTACAATTTCATGGGACAAACTGAATCATTTGCATAGCTATTGAAAATTTTCAATGAAGTGATGTCGAGCAGATTGACTTCCTTGACTGCATTAGTCGTGATGTTTTTAACTTGTTCATCAGAGAGATGGCTGGTTCCCCCACAGCCTTTCAGAACACTACCGGTGGCTGGGAACTTGTTATGCCATTCTTTAATTCTATTTAAATCAGGTGCTGCCATTTTGAAAACCCATTATAACTCACTTTGCATCCTCTCAATGAATTCAAGTCCAAAATCCACACAGCTACATGTATTTTTGGCTGAATGAAGCTATTTTTCAATAGACAAACAGCAGTGTTCTAGGTAGTCAGTGAGAGAAGCGGGTAAAGTCTGGAATAAACCTGAAGTAATACTGAATGTAGAAAAACCTTCAAAACCGAGCAAGATCCAATTTCTGAATTTTAACAGCTCAAAAAATAAAGGCATTTCTACATGGACACCATATATATTAATATCAGATTATGTATACTTCATTGGAGTGAAAAGTTAAGATTAGTTTTGCCTCTTTTTTATTATTAATCATCTTTGGATGCATTTTTTATAATTTCCCAAACTTTTCAAGACAACGCATGCTTACTCTTTCGATGAAGTATATACAGGAACAGGACTGTGTATTTACACATGCACAAACACATACCCTCACACTTACTGTTACCTGTCGCTTTACCCCTATCTTATTTACTTCATGCTAATCCCAAGCTAGCAGACACATTTTGACAACATTTCACAGCATATCAGTCACTTTTTTCCTTCGAATATTTTTTTACCAAATATTGACCCATTTTACCTGATAAAGATAAGTGTAATTTAATTTCCTTGAAGACTTCATGTTCCTCTTAAAACTAAATAAATCTCAGAATCAAACTATTATTTTGAATTTGAAGAGAAAAGGAGCTGATCAACAGAAAGAAATCTTTGAAGTACTTTGAGACTGCTACACTTGGAAATGCTCTTCGGAGTTAAAGAAAAAACTATTGGATATATTAGGTCTGTTATTCAAAGCAGCCTTTTCAAAAGACCTTAGTAGATCATTGAATTCATCTCCTGAGTAAGAAAGAGCAGTTTTGCAGGGTAGAAGCATAAATTGATTTGATTCTACAATGATTTTTAACTCTTAGGCTGCGAGACTTACATTCAGTTGATTCCTGAAAAGTAGTTAAAAATCCATCAAAAATTATTTCCTTTTACTATTGAATATATTTTCTGTGAATGTTAACTATTTAAAATATTTATGTTAGTGGGAAAGTTGTTATTTAAGCCATCAATATACATTTAACATTTAAAATGCAAAAATGAAAGGGTTATGACTTACTATCTTTAAAGCTGGAAATGGCATATTTCAGTATAAGTCAAGAAACTAAACATTCATTAATGTTGCTATAAGTTTAAAAATGACTCATGTAAACCAAATATAACATTATTAACAACAATGAGAAACAGAATTTTCCTCTTAGGATTTACAAAAGTATGCTGCAATTCTGTTTTACATCTTGTTAAGTCATTAATGTACTGAAATATTCATTTACATTCTATTTAGTAAGATTTAGTGTTAAAAATTAATAAAAAACAATATGTGCCCTAAATAATCAATTTTCAGATTTTGCAGATTTCTCTAAAATGCAATATTTATGTCTATTAATATTATTGGAACAATACATGTTTGTTTATGTATAATATTGAAATATGTCTATGTATATTAACATTGAACTCCCCTGTCAAATATGACAGAGCTCAATTTAAAACGATTATGAAGCCTATTATTATAAAATTCAGAGCTCATGCATATCATCGAATTTGATAAGTATCAATAATAATAGAATTTAAATCAAAAAGGTAAGCAAAATGCCTAAAAGTGATCTTAATGAAATTTCATCAAAAACATAATAACCACGTTCAACTCGGAAAGACATTTTAATCCTAATATTTCCTATATCCCATATGTAGTAAATATTATTGTTGAAAGTACTTCAAAAACTAAGATCATGTCACACAAATGGGCTCCCTCTGGGAACCAAACCTGGGACCACTTCCATCAATGGCAAACTTGCAGCACACTTGGCTGTCCAGAAATCCAAAAAATCCCATTTGTCTCCAAACATCTTTCCATTTCCTCTCCTTTCACTGATATATATTTTGCTGGTCTACCACTTCCTTGATTGTGACAGTGTAACACAACTTTAAATGGTCAAAAAGAGTGATTAATAAACACTTGTTCATAGCTATAAGTTTTTTCTGTGAATGGTTGGTTCTAACAGAAAATGTTCAAATTCTCCTTCTCTTCATAAGAGGCATCTCCTCACCATTCATGCTCCTAACAATCTATGTTGGTCAGAATTCATGTAATTTTTAGAAAAATGCAAGTTCAGATTCGACAATCATGTTTTTCTTTCCATTTGATTTCTAGTCAATATTTGTAAGATCATTGATATTTTGTGTTACTCCTCTGTAATGTTAAGATATAAATCTATAATGTGGTATTTTTTAATCTTTGCTTTCCAATAAGAGGGATAAATCTATTGTTGAAGGCTATCCAGGATTTTCGTCATCCATTTTGATTAGTTCATGCAACATATAAGCTCAAAGTAAATACCTGATAATACACATTAACATCATCAATCTCATTCCATAAATGATGTAGAAAACTGTTCTATCTGCGGTTACGAAGATGTAAGAAAATTATTTTTATTAGAAATTTATTTCTTAAGAGTGTCAATAGAATATCGAAAATATATCAGGTCCCCAAAGCCAAATATTCTCTATATGGTCTTAAGTAAATTTATGGGATGATGTAAATTATTGTATCAAAGGAAATAATTCAAGTGATTGTATTTGGGTGCTCTGCTTTTCATTAATTTTTTTCTTCTGAAACGACTTATTTGACGTGTTTTCTCATTAATGGTTTGGAGAACTAAGTTATCTGTATAAACAATGTTAGTATTTGAAAAGTGATTTTAGTGGAAGTGTAAATGTACACTTTAATTTATAAAATATTAGGTTTCTGTATTTTAATTTAATTCAAGTAATTTTAAAATGTGTCTTTTATAATATGTAAAATAGGTTAAATTTTTGAATTCAGCATTTTATCCAGGATTTAATTTTTACAAAGTTATGTATTGTACTAGTGAAAGTTTCTTGCATGCTGCAAGCTTTGGGATTATGAACTTTTCTGCCTCTTGTATTCCAAAGTTCCGGTTTAAGACTCGGTTCAATTCAGCTATAATAAATTTATTGAGAAATTAAACTTTTCTGGAATTGAACCAAGACTCGTTCATAAGGGTATTATTACTTATTATGCTATGAAGTATATTCTTCTATAATAACCTAAGATTTCAAGTTGAAATCAATTCAGGAGGTACAACAAAATGAATTCAGACTTTCATAATGTACAAGAACACATGCTCTGGTGTTCAACCAATTATCAATTTGGAAGTAGTCTACCTTAAACATTGTGAAGAAATCTATCCAATTGCTGAGTTATAGCAATATATCTTTTGGAAAAGTTTTTGTATAAAATATTAAAATCACTGTTTATTTTATACAGGCAAAACTTGAACTGTTATAGAATCTGACCCAGAATCATTAAGGTAAATGTCCGTTTCAATTACAGTGCAGAAGCTCCTACAGTTTATCTTATATATTCAAGGCAAAATCATATCGGGAAGTACCTCAAATTATGATCCAAGTTTCCTCTATGTTTCATATGGAGGAATATTTAATCTACCTGAGCATCGAACCATGCACCAGTTTGAAAAAGAATTACCTTCATTATGAATTATAGTCACAATCCTATTGACATGCCTAATTATAGCTATCTGGTTTTTTGGAAAGGACCCGTAAAAATATCAAAAAGCTGCCTAGTGTATTTTAAAATGGCAAAATAAACAAACTACAATTTTAGGGCATTCTCCAGACTACTCTGAGGGATCCAGTAAATTAAAAGTAGCCATCCCAGTTGGACTGTTGGAGTTCGAAGTTGCATTTTCTATTCTGATCAATGACAGCTTAATCTCGATGTGTTTTAGAAGCTGTGTGAAAATGTGTAATTTTTATTTCTTAGTAACTTTTGGTGGGATGATACCTAATTCTTTATTGTGTATTTTCTCTTTAAAAATAGTTCAATTAACAGAGTCATCTTCATTTAATTGCACATTCATAAAAGATATAAAATAATGTTTATAGATTAATGAAACTGTTTCAGGCGTTACCTAGTGGAATTTATCCATAACGGAAATAAGACTAGACACTTTGTGCAATTCCACTAAAAAGGCTTAAATGCAACCTAGGTTTCACTACACATGTAGTATCATCAGTCAAACATTCACAATATGGCAAGTCCTTATATACTCATGATGGTGGTGGAGGGGTTGGAAGGGTGGCTACAAGTGTAGTAAAACCTAGGTCACATTTTAATCTTTTCAGTGTAATTGCACAAAGTGTCTAGTCTTATTTCCGTTATGGATAAATTCCACTAGGTAACGCCTGAAACAGTTTCATTAATCTATAAACATTATTTTATATCTTTTACTATGTTGCATCTCATCTGTTCATGTATATGATAATTGCTTATTTTGTATTAGTTATCTTTATTTGAGAACATTTTAAGGAAAAGCCCAAATTTAAAACTTACTTTGCTATTCCACATTCAAAAATGTCATAGTTTGCTCCTAAATTTGCCTATATTTGTGTCATTTTTGCATATTTCTTTGGGCATCAAACCTGACTGGGCATAGAAGGGTAACGTTGCCTCAAGTAATTTCTTTTGAGTGTAGAATTCTTTAATATTGGAAGTGATTGAACTACAATAATATTTTTGAAGTTATATTCTTATGACTAACTTTTTTATTTATACAAATCTATTCTTTCCTGTATGGGCATCTTTTGCTGAGTGCTTAACTCTTATGTATGAATTCTCCATGGAATTTTTATTGTTTTTTCCCTCTTTTCTAGTCTAAGTCACTCAAGAAGTACAGGGCTCCATCTCCACCTTGCAGCAAGTGACATCGCTGTGAAATAAGACTTCAAATATGACCTGGAGATTTCATATCAACTTCATCGAACAAGATCATTTAATATTGTTGGGAAAATGAGCATAACATTCAAAATGTTTACATTAATCTTCTTAATTCCAAACTAATTTTTGCCTTTTGTAATCAAGTGAGCTTTGAGCTTACAAAATTTCCAAGAGCTTGTTTTTTAATCATTGGTTTTTTATTTAATCCTTGTCTTCAGTGTGTTTTTTTTGTCATTTGGATGGCTACTGAATGTTCTCCTCCAAGAAATAAAGATAGTTGTTGTCAATACTAAATGGATGGAATTTAACTAAGGTTTTATGCAAGTTAGATGATTCTAACTTCTTCACGGGGGGTTACAGCTGGATATATGTTGTACGGCATGCTCAAAAACGTGAGATTCTTCCATTATTTGTGCATTTTTAATAGAAGTTGCCGTTCATGTTGTGTAATGATCAGATACTCTTATGTCTGTTAAAATGTATAGCTTAATTTGATTCGTTATTTGTACTAATAGATTAAAGAAAAATCAATAAAATATTGAAAACAAATAATACAGTTTATTGCCAACTCTGCATATATTACAAGAATGATAATTAGCTTATCTACATAATGTCCAATTAGTTAACGTCTGTGGTCGGTCATTCATACTTGTGCTTAATATCTTTCCACAGCTTCTGCAAAGATACAAAGAGTCATATATTTAAACGAAAGACAGAGGTCGAAAAATTATTAATTACGTAATTACCGTTCAAAGCAGAACTATGTGAAAAATTGCAAGAACTTACCCCTTTGTTCATTGAGTTGAACATAGATTCGGAGATTAGTTCGAAGGTCCGTTCAAAGAAGAATGCGCTCACTGCCACCGTCAAAGCAAATGTTGAGGTTCTTTTAAACAAGGCATTATAAACAGTAGTACTGAAACCAGCCATTCTGGTTCAAGCTCAAAATTTAACGCTAAGCAGCGAAATACCTCGATCTCAAAGAATACCTCTGTACAACACCGCCTGATACCGACCTAGTGACAATGCGCATGCGCACACAGTCCTGATTTTTTAATCAAGTTCTCATTTAATTTATTCTTACATATCTAGTTATGCCGTCAAAACTTTCATTCTATCTTTATTTGTAATGCAACTGAATTTTGAGATCTCTCCTCCAAGTGAATAACTGAAGATAGCTTTACATGGTGTTTGTTAAGAGCTAAACTACCGGAAGAATCTAACCGGAATATCGTTTTTCACATTGCTTTAGTCTCTGCAATTGTGTTGTCATTGTCCTAACTAAAAGTTTACTCGATTATGAAGTAATTTAATTCCGCAAACATTCTGTATAATACATCGTTAACATCTTTGCGCTTCTCAAGCACCATTTTGTGTCGATCTGGAATTATACAGGTAAATTACCTTTTCGAGAACGATTAAATTCTACTTGTCATTCTGGCCCAGTGTTGATTTTTATTTAATCAAATAAAATACAGATCAAAGTGTATTTTTCTGCTTCGATGATGAACTTTTTTCATTATTCGCTTTTCTTTTCATACGTATTCTTTCGAGCGAAAGTGCTTAATAAGTAAACCCGAAAGAACTTGTTTCAGTTGTGATAAATCTCGAATTAACAAGTCAAAATTTATCATTTATTAATAATTTCTAAGGTTCTTGGCATCGTTTTATGCAACCTTTATAGGCAAAATCTTATTTTTCGTTTCAGGAACCGTCAAAATGCCGCTGGAAAATCTTGAAGAACAGGGACTGGAGAAAAACCCAAATCTTCACATTGCTCAGATGAAGTTCCTCTTAACTATGCCGCAGTACGGTGATGACAAGTCTACTCGAAATGCTCTCTTGGAGGCTATCAAGTTGGACAACATGGCCCCATTTTATGAAGAAATCGTTAAGGAATTGGGATGGGATTGTGATGCAGAACTTCTTGAGACGATGAAAGAAGTGAATAAGAAGAAGTTAGAAGAATTAGAGGATGCTATTGTAGACGCCGAAAAGAATCTTGGAGATGTTGAAGTTAGGGATGCGTATCTGGCAAAAGCTGAGTATCTGTGCAGAATTGGAGATAAGAATAAAAGCCTTGCCGCATTTAATAAAACTTACGATAAAACCGTATCCTTAGGTCACCGTTTGGATATTGTTTTTCATAAAATCCGTATTGGGCTGTTTTATTTGGACCATGATCTCATTACTAAAAGCATCAATCAGGCAAAGAAGTTGATCGAAGAAGGTGGTGACTGGGATCGCAGAAATCGTCTTAAAGTTTACCAGGGTACATATTCCTTGGCTATACGAGATTTCAAAGGGGCTGCTAACTTTTTCTTGGATACTATTTCAACCTTTACGTCTTACGAATTGATGGATTACACTAAATTTGTAAAATATACGGTCTATGTTAGCATGATTTCTTTGCCTCGGAATGAATTGAGGGACAAAATAATTAAGGGCTCTGAAATTTTGGAGGTACTTCATTCGAATCCAGATGTCAAAAACTACCTATTCTCCCTGTATAATTGTAATTATTCAGAATTTTTCAAAAATCTTGTCACTGTTGAAAAATTCTTCAAAACTGACTATCTTCTCAGCCCTCATTACCGTTACTATGTCAGAGAGATGAGAATAATGGCTTATTCTCAGCTTCTTGAATCTTATCGTAGCTTAACTCTGCAATATATGGCTACTGCTTTTGGTGTTAGTGTTGACTTTATGGATCAGGAGTTGTCAAGATTTATTGCTGCTGGCCGACTTCATTGTAAGGTTGACAAGGTTGGTGGGGTAGTGGAAACAAATAGGCCTGATGCTAAGAATTCACAGTACCAATCTACAATCAAGCAAGGGGATATTTTATTGAACAGAGTCCAAAAACTGTCACGAGTCATTAATATTTGAGTTCATTATAAAGGTATATTTTTGTAACTTTCATGTTGCTCGTTGTGGTGTATTCTTTTTCACAATAACCAGTTTTGTAAGATACTTAAATTTGATGAAATGTTTGCAAGTATTTATCTCTCAGTTTCTTCTGTATTAAAGGTAAATCTTAGCAAAAATACGCAAGAAATGTTTAATGTTTATCACTGTAGATTTTTCATATTAAACTATTAAATTACCTTATTTATTATCATTTNAGTATGTAATAATAATAATTTTTATTTGCCATAGATCAGAGATATAGGCTTCACCAGTTCATATAATGGTAAATAGGTTTTGCCATAACAGGTAATAGATCAAATAGACAATACATGTAATATAAAGATTGATTGGAGAATGAATTTGAAAATAACATATAAAAGTATACAATACAAAGTCTAAAAAGGGATAGATAAGCTTCAACAGAATAAAACATTTTGTTTAGTAAATAGTTTCTGACCTTAGATTTAAAACACGATGAAGAGCTTGCAGTCTTTATTTCTTCAGGAAGTGCATTATACAAGATGAACTGAACTAATGTGAGAATGAGTTGGGCGAGCATAAGAAATATGAAGATTATTGCTATTGTAGGTTTGTGTATGTCAGCATTTATCTTAAAGTTCTTTAGGTTGGATTTAACATGTATAATTGAAGAGAGAATATGAGGATGAGGAATCAAAGAGAACAGTTTTTTTTAAAGGAAATCAATATGTGAATCAGATGTAATGTAGTGTTTGATGTTGTATGGATTGTCTCTCACAAATTTAACAGTGCTGTATACAAAAAGAGACTGAGAAAGATGTAGTAATCCAGGTAGATATGTTGGTTTGAATGTTGTTAGTGATAAAAGATTATGAAAGAGGGTGATCATCTCAAGCCTGTCAGAAGTGTTCTAAAATTCAAATATTTGTTGGAATTGTAATATAAATTAAATTAGTATTACAAAATGCTGGATAACAGAAAGAGACGTAGATGTGTAAAAACTTAACTAAGATTCCGTAGCTAGTACTTTGTTATGGGTAAAAATGAAATAAGTAACAGCTGGTTCATTGAAGCTCAGATTTATTTCCTCTAACCTTCATGGACTGTGTATTTCATTTCCTTTGTCTTATTGTTATTGCTTGTTTTATATTGGAATATCTGGGAGTAATTTTAACCTTACTACTAAACTTTCATTTGTTAAAAAGCTGACTGCATTAGTAATCTGAGTAAACTAAGTTTATCCTAAAGAAGTAAAGTTACCATTTCAATGAGAGGTTTCAACAAATCTTTTGCATAACTGAAATATCTTGTGAATGGCAAAATCTTAGGCTCAATCTGAACGGTTTTTTCCTAGAAGATCTCTTGTATTAACTTGCCCTATCATGAGGTGAAGTTGGACTAGTCCTTTTGATTGAATAGCATACTTTAATTGATGAACGAGAATATTAATTCTATAGATTTTACATCAATAGATGTTCCCATTTGCATTGCTACTGGTCCTATGTTGTTTTTTGTTCTTGAGAGTAATTGAAAAACTTAGTGGAGGAAGAATTGAATTAATGATAAGGAGCAAGTTAAGGAGATATTTGTTAGTAGATAAAAAGAAATTTCATGGGATCCCTTCAAATCTTACCCAAGTATTTACTCTCATAATTTAAAGTACGATAACTGAAAATTATCATTATTATAGTACCTTTCAATAAAATACACCAGTAAAGCATTAAGCCATGAAGAAATAGCTAACCTTGGTAAAAAGTCTAGTAAGGATAAAGGGTTGCCCAAGAAAGTGGATTCCCAGGATATTATCAAGGTGTATCCTTACATCTAGACAACTTAGAAGAATCCTTACATCGTAACAACTTTGCACATGTCACCTTAATAATTTTACTATCATCCAGTCAATTATGTTTTCACTTGATGATCTAGTACATACAATTCAAAAGGTAAATGTATGCAACTTTTGTATCATCTATGATATCCATCCCTGTAGGTTTGAAATTACAAGAGAAACTCTAAAATAATATATTTTAAAATCTGTTTACTTTCAGATTCAGTAACTTCCTTGTAAAGGAAGAGGTAGAGATGTAATGATAAATGAAGAATGTTTTTCAATTAACAATTTTGATACTGCAATTTCTTTTCTAATGCAGTTGAAACCCATCTCTTCAATTATAGCCTTAATTCAGAAATTATAAGATAATTGTTAATGTAATTTTCCTTTGGGTGGTTTATATGAATCAATGCACTTCATTCTCAACACTAAAAGTTTAAAGTAATTATTTTAAATTCAATATCCAGGAGGCAAGAAACTATTACTTCTCTTATTAGATACACTATGGATGAAATGGAGAAGGGTGCTGTGTGTTGTATGTTAAAAAAATTAAGAAACTAAGTGATTCTATAACTAGTAAAGTCTTTCATAATAAAAGTAAATTTCTTTTTATTTTAAATAAAATTTTTCACAAATATTTCATTTTCTACAATCCTCAAACAACTTCTTGAATATTCAGCAAGAGAGAGCTTTTATTCTGATGAATATCAAGTTCATGTGAGTAAAAGTCGGCTAAGATAAAGTTTTTCTTAGGATAGAAGGTTTGTAAAAAGTGTAGTTTTGAATCCAGTATTTTGACAGTTACCACTGTCAGCAACCTCGTAAGAGTAATTACATTGATAATTATGGTAGAGCACCATAATAAAACAAAAGAGATTAAAACTGTTAATTCATCCTCTATATCAGTCAAATTACAGTGTGTTTGAAAATTTAGATGCTACTTTTTCAGATCTTTGACTTAAAGTTCTCTTTCCTAGCATGAAAGCTCAAAGGTAGTTTTTGTAAATTTTGGCTTGCAGGGTAATGTAAGAAAAATCTTTGTACTTTCAATATCTTCTGCAGAATCTTGGTGAATGCTAACTTAGTTTGTCAGTTACACAAGTATGAACATCGACATTAATCATCATTTTCTGAAACAAAATCAAATAGCCTTTAGGAAATGACCTTAGTTGTATGTGAAATATGATTTCTCCTTCCTAGAAAATGTTATCTAGAAACCTTTTCAACAAATCAGAGGTTTCACTACCTATTACTTTTGCTGAAATGCAATGATGTAGAATTTTGTAGGCTTTAGGGGAAATAAGGATGTTTGTGTAAGCTTACAATGCTGAATTTATCAGATAATCAACAAATTGAGTAATAAATATTGTCTGAAAATTTAGCTACGATTACAGAGAAAATGGATATGTGGTTAAACATTGTCAAAAAGGATTTTGTAACCAATAGAATGAAATACACATCATAACAAATAGTATGCAATAATAATAATTTTTATTTGCCATAGATCAGAGATATAGGCTTCACCAGTTCATATAATGGTAAATAGGTTTTGCCATAACAGGTAATAGATCAAATAGACAATACATGTAATATAAAGATTGATTGGAGAATGAATTTGAAAATAACATATAAAAGTATACAATACAAAGTCTAAAAAGGGATAGATAAGCTTCAACAGAATAAAACATTTTGTTTAGTAAATAGTTTCTGACCTTAGATTTAAAACACGATGAAGAGCTTGCAGTCTTTATTTCTTCAGGAAGTGCATTATACAAGATGAACTGAACTAATGTGAGAATGAGTTGGGCGAGCATAAGAAATATGAAGATTATTGCTATTGTAGGTTTGTGTATGTCAGCATTTATCTTAAAGTTCTTTAGGTTGGATTTAACATGTATAATTGAAGAGAGAATATGAGGATGAGGAATCAAAGAGAACAGTTTTTTTTAAAGGAAATCAATATGTGAATCAGATGTAATGTAGTGTTTGATGTTGTATGGATTGTCTCTCACAAATTTAACAGTGCTGTATACAAAAAGAGACTGAGAAAGATGTAGTAATCCAGGTAGATGTTGGTTTGAATGTTGTTAGTGATAAAACATGGAGAATCGTTGACAGGTGACTAAGGCTGTATTTAGAAGTGTGTTTACCCTTAAGCGATAACAAGATTAGTTTGTAGGGAGTAAATAGAGCATAGTAAGAATGAATGAAATCAGGTGGCTGTAAAGAGATCAACCCAAAGCCTGGTTTATTCCACATAGGGATCAACCTTTACAACGCATAAAGCTAATGTTTGTGGCAAAATCAAGGTAAGCTAAATCACTAACTACAAAAGCTTCAATGTAATAGTGAGTTTGTGCTGAAATGGAGATTGCGTGAGTAGCATGCAAAGGTCACTGCTGGATTAGAAATTTGGAAGGAATGGATGTAAGCATCAACAGCTTCTATTAGGTGTCGCCCTTCTCATTTGAAATCTTGTTGACTTGTTTCCTTAGCTTATTAAGTTCATTTCCTTCTTGATCTTCATCAAAACCTTCACACATGTTCTGCCCTGCGCCGTAGGCCGGTGGCAGCCTGGTTACCCAGTTCTTCTATTGCTATAACTCTTATAAAATTAGGATAACAAAAAAGAAAATGTATGACATCCCTGCTGCTTGAATTCTAAGTACGCCAAAATGATTGAGTGGAGACTAAACGTTAAAGATCTCGTCTGGATTCTTATTTAGTTCCAACTTAATGAAATTTTTTTTCGGGGGAGATAGCAGATGTTTGTGATAATTGGCAATTTCTCCAAATGGGATGAATCAGGGGGATCTTCGATAAAATATTTCATACAGCTTGATTCGGAATTGATGAATTTGTCTAACGTGACCCAATACTCATATTTTCCTTAAAGCATCCTAAATCCATTCCTGACAACATCCCCTAACCATTAATTAAGGAGAAGACCTAACGAAATTTGCTAACTTTGGATCCAAGACTTTAAAAATCTTCAGCAAAGCTATTTTAACGTAATTTTAGATAGAATATAGTTTATTGCCGACATGGAATAAATCGGTTACGATAAGCGGCAACTTGTAAGATGAAAGTTTTACTTGTCTATATTTATTTCTATATCATATCTCCTCGAATTATCCAACTGAAAAGACATTTATTTCCTTTCAAATTAAATCCAAAATCTGGAAACCTACAATTAAAATTTAATTATAATCAAGTAATTGAAGAAATGCATTCTTATAGTTTGAATGAATAAATAAATAGAACTAATTCAAAATCTTTAGTCTGTAAAAACGGAATCAGACACTGACCGGGTATCTACAAATGACATCAGTCTTCTCATGCTTCTCATGATAAGTTAGCGGAGACGTCCTCTATCGTTAAATTTCGCTACTTTCCTACTGCGTTCAAATCCTGGAAGCATGGATCTCCCTGAAATTGACAGTGTTACACTAGAAAATCGTCATGAACTGGTGTTAGTTGGAGATCAGTATTACGAGAAATATCCTACTCCTGAACTGCAAAGAAGTGTGTTTTCTTTGAAATGCCTGAACTACTTGAGCATTACCAAAACAAGTCTAGATTGCATTCCTGATGAAATAAGTAATTTATCAAACTTAAAAACGTTAGTATTGCACTCAAACCAAATATGTGATATATCACCTTCAATAGGAAAACTTGAAAAGCTGAAAATGTTAGATTTATCTCGAAATAAATTATCTGCTGTCCCTCGTGAAATTGCAGAACTCACCCAATTGACATCTTTGCAATTGGCCACCAACTCATTAGTCACACTTCCAAGTTTTGAGTGTAATGTCAAATTAATACGTTTGGATACTTCATGGAATCGTATCGAAACTTTCCCAGATCTTTGTTATGAGCAGTTGACCGCTCTTACAGAAGTCGATTTAAACGGTAATCAAATCAAGGAAGTTCCTCTTACGATATCAGTGCTTCCTTCTTTAAAGCAACTGAACCTTAGTAACAACCTCCTTACCAATATACCTGCTGAACTAGCGGATGCTCCCAAATTGAAGGGTGAGTTCTGGCGCTGATGACACAATGTTAAACGTGAGAGATGGACTAAATATCTCATTTGCCTTACAGAACTTATGCTGGCAGGTAATAAGCTGAATGACAAGAGGTTGTATAAACTTGTCGATCAATGCCATTATAAACAAGTGTTGGATTACATAAGGCAGCACTGCCCTAGGTCATCAGATTTACCATGTTCTGGTGGTAAAGGTAAAAAGGGAAAGAAGGGTAAGAAAGCAGAGCCGAAGGCTGTACAAATAGAGGAAGTAAGTGAATTTTAAAGTTTCTGATTCTCGATTGAGATGACCCTAGAAAAATTATGTGGCTCAAACTTTAATTTTATGAACAGGTTGATAACATATCGCAAAACCCATGTGTTACATTCCTGGATGAAGTGAAGGCTATCCGAGGATACATAATTTGCTGCATTATCAGGAATTTGAAATTTACCGATGAAACACTAAAAAGATTCATTCAAGTCCAGGTAATTTATATAATTTTTATCTCTGTATATTCATAACATAATGGTTATTAGCATAGAAATTCAAGGAAAGTATACTATATATCATAAAGAACATCCATCTGCTAGAAAGTATATAGTGTCATGTCAATCTGTAAGAAAGTGTTTAAATAAACTTCAGTTAGTCCTGTTATACAGTACTCTGTCCCTCTTCAAACCAGAACTCCTCTAAGGTACCCAGCTTTAGACATTACCAGAAAGTTCATGCTTCTTCACTCTTGTACTTCAAAATCTCCCTTTTATCCCTTTACCACAAGAGTTTTATAATGAGGTAAACAAGACAATATCTAAGGCTCATTGTTGGCACAATTTTTCTTTGTGCCCCTTTCAATATTTTATACTTCTATTTACATACTTAGGTTACACCTTTATGTAACCATTATTTGAAGCACAGATGTACGTACAATTTAACAGTGGGAATGTCTGTCCATAGATTCATGCAAAGAATGATGTTTACTCATTTACCCTGATTTGTCTACATTTTAGTATCAGGGATTATAATCCTAATTTTACATCAAGTCACATTACTCTGTAAGCCTTTGTAATTTTTTCCATTTATGATGACTCAGTTTACATATACTATCAATTTCTTTTATTTGTACTCATTATTTTTGTTGCTATGAACTGTTATGAGTAGTTTCCAGATATCCTGGTTTTCTGGGATTTGTTAAGGGATTTTTCACTTATCAATTTTTATGACTTTTTTTAGCCTACTAAATTAATTTTTAATGTGAAGGCATTAAATTAATAACAATGAAACCCTGAAAATGGCTACCAACCCTAGGATAACTGTTTAGCCTATCCCTAGCTTAGTGGTTAAAGGTCAAGGACAGTTTAAGGATAGTTAAGATGCAGTGTATCTTATAATTATATAATTCTCAGAAATTGTTTCCGAAACTTGAATGTCTTTATGGGTTCTTTTTCTCAAATTACTACTGGAAATAATTATGGAATACTTCAGTGAAGTTTAAATTACTACTGATAAAGTAAGACATCAAACGAGGTTTCTTTCAATTTCATTCCCCATTTGGTATCTATTATTCAAAGAATAGTGTCAAATTAGGTTATGGCTTTCAAACAACCCTAGCTTGCAATATTCAAATAACTGTATTATTAGCTTCCATTACTTGTAGACTTTATTCAGCAGAAACTGGAGTAATTATAGTGACAAATTACATTTTGCTATCTTACTAAAGTTTTTGACTAAACATGTTTCCGATGTAGACAAAGCTACATGATGGTGTATGTGGGAGGCGTAATCTTTCAACCATTGCCACTCATGACTTGGATAAGATACCCCCTGGAAACCTTACGTATACAGCTATGCCTCCTGACAAGATAATCATCTGTCCACTGCTGAAGGACGAGGAAGTCACTGCTTCCAGTCTCTACTCCCAACTTCAGGATGAAGCTGAAGCTCTTCGGAAGGAGAAAAAGCGGTCAGCTTACTCTGGAATTCATAGGTTTGTTTGATATGTAATTGGACCAAGTAATTAATCCTTCTTGATTCCAGAAGCAGTCATTAATGGGTTATATGCACATCCATTTATTGTTTTATGGCCTACTTAATATTTTCAAAATTCAGCATTTCAAATTTATTAACAATCATGTTTTTCCTCTAGATTTTTTCTTATGAATGAGATAAACTCCCTAGTATATGCATAAGTTTTTGGAAATTATCCCTGAAATTGTACAAGTAAATGTTGTGATGGATTAAAAATATCTGAAGGCTGAAGTTGTTTGTAAAACCTTAAAATATATGTATATATATATATGTAGTCTGCAGCACCTGAGCTGAAACTTCTTTGCCAGAGGGATTCTTTAATTCAACTTTTAGTAGTTTTACTATTACGAGTATTATATTTCATAACATTGGTATTTTTCTGAAATACATAATTGTATCTGATCAATTTAGTTATTAAAGTTTCCCTTTCTAATCTGCAGGTATTTGTATCTATTAGAGGGAAAGCCTCTTTATCCATGTCTCTTAGATAGTGAAGGAAAGGTGATTTCATTTCCACCTATCACCAATAGTGATGTCACCAAGGTATGAATATAGTTTTTAGTTATTATTTTCGCCCTGTAGAAAATGTAACTGTAATTGAATGGATTCAAACCTAGTTAAAATTCTTTAGCTTAAAATGCTAGACTATGTAATATGTAGTTTTCCTCTGTTTCCTTAAAACGTTCACTACTACAGACTCACATGTGCGTCAAGCCCGACTTATCTGGCATGCCATTGACACACGTGCCATACCTCTAGTGGTTCTCCCTTTGATTAAATTTCTGTTCATGGGACAAAACCACCAAAATTAACAGGCAGTGAATGTATTAAACTTTCTTAGGAATTAAGATTCTGTTGTAAGATGGCTTGCTAACTGCTTCTACAATGTTATATCTTTCTAAGATCAGCTTCTTGGTTACTATTACAGTTATTTTTCAGCAATTATTATTAGCAGGCAATCATAATTTGGATATCCTATGGCTCTTTGTGAAGTTGTTTTCCTTGAATTTTTAAAAATTAAATGGCAAGCCTGAAAATGATCTGGGGCATAAATGGAGTGCATATTGTTTTTTCATAGCTTAATGGTAGTAGTAGTAGTACTGTTAAAAGTGCTTTGACAGCTTAGGTCATTTCGCACGTGGACCCCCACCGGGAATCGAACCTGGGACCGCTTTCACAGAAGTCGAACGCGTTGCCCACTTGGCTGTCCGGGAGTCCCAGCTTAATGGTATAGCAACTGCTCTGTGACAGGAAGATCTAAGTTATACCCTTAAACGCATCAGACTTTTGTCCTGCTACTTATCTTCTTGTCTCTTTTGGTAAAGTGCCTTTAACAGACCAAATTAATTTCCTTCCTATTCTGCAAAAAGAATATATTAAATTTATAGGCAACTTTTAAAGGTAGAGAATCTGTATCTACAGTTGTTCTGAAAATTATCAAATCTGTAATTACTAAAGGGTTTCTTTGTTTGTTATTGACTTAAAGTCGTACTCTTTATTGTTCAACTACCATATATTGCACAGATCTAAGACAATGTTTTCTTCCCTTCTGGACTTCTGAAATAAATGGGTTCTATTGAAAAAAAATGGGTTTTTCTTACAATCAAGAGCAATATCCACAACACCAATCAGATTGCATGATCCAGGTATTTGTGTTTGACATTATGAATACAAACATAGTAAATTCAGTTTTTATTGTATGACTGGTAACAATGTACAGTGGTCTTCAAAATTAAAGCAACACTACAAATTAGTTTAGTTTTTCTTCGATTAGAGAGATCAAATGTTGATAAACTGAATTTTTGAGTATTTAATTATTTAAGACTATCATTAATTATTATCCAATATTAATTTTTTCTCTCATAAAGCTTCAAGAAAGGGAGGGATCGTCTTAGAATCATGCACCTCTTAGATTCATGCTAATACAGTAAGCTCTATTGTTCATTATCAGTTACATTATAGGAAATATAATAAATTATCGTATCTGTGTATTGATCGTTCAACTAAGTTACACTACAGGAGCCATCATATATTTGTAAGGAAAGTCAAACTTTTCTTTTAGACAACTGCAAAAATTTCTGATTCTTTTGAGGCAAAATAACAGTTGAAGAATGTATATGAAAATATATAAAATTTTCAATAAGATAGGCTCAAACTTCAGAGGTAAGTTGTTGTAAATGGCTCAGTCTCTGCAGTTTGAAGGAGGCAATTATTTTAATTGTTTCTACCGTGATTTTATTTGGTATCTTTTGACATTTTGCTGTAACTTACAGTGTATACTCTTATATAAGCTGAACTTAAACAAAATTGCAATGAAAAAAATCTAGGGCTGACCTATACACAATAGAAGTACGAGGGTCATCCAGAAAGCTCCTCCAGTTTTGAAATAAAAACTGTGCTAATCATCTTTAGAGGATTATTTTGTGTAATGTATATTTACTTGAAAAATTAGTTTATTAATTCAATAGGTAATATTTACTTATATTTAATTGAAAATAATTTTCATTTATTATACTTACCTCTAGGGTCAAAAATGACCATAAAAATGGGTGAATGGCCCTTTTACAATCAATAGACAGCCTCAAATGTTTCTAATGGATTGTCAGGATGAAATATATCGATTATACAAATGCCAAAAATTTAGTGATCAAATCTGGTCAACCTTATGGTATCTGAAGGTTGGAGAAACATTGTGATGTCTTATATCTTGACTTATATGAAATTATTGTTAATCTATACAACACAAATTTGTTGTTAGAAATGTTAAATTATATCTCTTTTAGTTCCTATTACTTGAAATATACTTTTGTTTAAAGTCTGCACGTGATAATTAAAATGAATCCACTAGAATTATTAGCTTTGCAGTATTTAACATTTACCAAAAAAACTAGGGTCAACTTACACATGATATACATAAATAACGGAAATATTAAGTAAGAGTTTGGGGGGGGTCAATCCATGCATGAGATTGTCCAATACATGAGTATACATGGCGTTTAATTTTATTCCTATGAAATTATATTCATGGTTTAAACTTAAGGATGTACCGAACCTATTCTTAAGTTTTTCTTCCTGAAAACTGAATTTAAAACAATCTTTATTTTTAGTTTCTCTAATTAACATTCAGTTAGTTCTTTGGCTGAAATTTGTATTGTTTTTCATTTTTATTACCATTTTATTCCCAAGATTCTAAGGAAAGAGGAATTTTAATTTCAGCTCTCTACATCTACAACTGGTATATTTGTAGAAGTCACAAGTGCAGTCTCTTTGGGATGTTGTAAAACTGCCATGCAAGCGTTATTGGAGGAAGCACAGCAGTTGGGCATTGGTGATGACGTAAATAAAGTAGATGAATCAAATCACCATTACCTAAGAGTGGAACAGGTCAGAATTGTTAACCATGATGGGCTCCTGAGACATGTTTATCCTTCTCGTGCTGACTTGAACTTGGATTCCAAAGGCATTTCTGTTATAAGACAGTAATTTCATCTGCTTGAAATTTACAAATAGGAGAGCAGTTGTTGTGCAAGTATTAAGTGAAAAGTGGGGAATCAATTATTTGGTTGTTATTTACTTTTATGTGATCATATAACATATGTTTTTAACCATTTATTATTTGTGATTTAAATTATTTTTGGCACTTTTTCTTCTAACCGTGGGATATTTAAAAGTGGATTCATCCAAGCAGCTCCTTGAAACTATTGTTTCATTTGCTGAAGAGGCTCATTATTTTAACTTGATCACTTCAGTTCATTTGCAATTTTTAGTTTACTTGTTGACATTACTGAAAAATTTGTTTAGCCTTTTTGCTTTAACTTTTAATGCTTGCAATGTTTGAAAAGTTTGGTCTTTCTTATTTGTCAGGTATTCATGTTTGTTAATTTCTGTATTTTCATGTTTTCATTCCTCTGTTACACAGCATTTGTGAAAAAATTGGTTTATATATCACAGTTAAGTGATGAGAACTTCAAATACTCAAGTTGTTTCATTTCGTTTTACTGCCTGTATTACACTTTATTAAGTTGCCATAACTATATGTGACTCTCGTGTAGCCAACTACAGGATTTGTCCAATAAATATTGGGACTCAAGTCATTAATAATTATTATTTAAGATGCATGTACTGTGAGGTAATACTCTTCTAAATATTACCTTCCTGCATAAATACACTGCTGCCAGCTCTTTTTCCAGTCTTCATAAGTCCACTGGGAGTCAGCAACTGCAAGGATATTTAGGCACTTCTCCTAAGCCTCCCAAAACAATGTCCTTCCAGGCTTCTTTTGATCCAAAAGAACAGAAAGAAGTTTGGGGAGCCATATCTGGACTGTAAGGTGGTTGAGGGAGAATTGCCATGTTGTGTTTATCCAGTGCCTCCCCCACAGTTAGCAACATGTGACTGAGTGTATTGATGTCATGGAGCATCCAGGTATTGGCAGTATCCCTTTGGATAAGGTGGACCTTAATCCTAAAAAATTAAAGCACTTCTGCATGTCATTTACCATTCACTGCTTGTCCAGCAGACAAACTCCTTGTGGATCACACCCTTTGTGTTAGAGAAGACAGTGAGCATTGATTTCACATGTTTGCTCATGTGGACCTTTTTGGTTGAGGAGAAGTGCTTTTGTGCCGCTCAGCATTTTGATTTTTGGTCTCTGGATTGTACTTGAAAATCCAAGTTTCAACACCTGTTATTACTCTATCCAAAAGATTTGGATTGGTCTCCAAATGCTCTAATAGTTGAAAAAAGTCTGATGGGACCAGGAATCAAACCCAGGTCTCCCAATTTATGGGTAAGGACACGAGTTTGTCCACATGGTGGCATCATTCACTGTCATGGCTTCATGGAAGCACTGGCCACACAAAGTGGTGGAAAGGAAACCCCCTTCCGGTTAATACACAAAGAAGACTGGTAAGGTTGGTGTAGCGCAAGATGGTGCACGACCAGGAAAAATCCCAGGGGAATGGACACAAAGTCTCCCAAAGGGCTTGGAAAAATGTACTGCTGGGATAGCTCAACAGACAGAGCACCTGTCCGGCAAATGGGAGACCCAGGTTTGATTCCCGGTCCCATCAGACTTTTTTCAAGTCCATTCTTCCTTGGGATTTTCCTGGGTGCACACCATCTTGCACTGTACCACCCTTACCTGTCTTCCTTATGTAGACCCAGCATTATGAAAAAATTGGAAAGCTACTTTAATCAATATATGCAGGTCCAAGTGATCCAGAAAAGTCTATTGCCGTATTTTCTGGTAGATAACTCGCGTGTTATTTATACAAGAAATATAGAAAAATGATAAAAATAGTAGTGCATGATATACAAAGGAAAATCTTGTTTCATTGAATATTGTAATCTGAAACGAATGACTAAACAACACATGTCATATATCACGAAAATCACGGAGTATATACTCACGTAGTACTAGGGCAATTTTATTTCAACCAACATACTGTAAATGCTAACGTAATCAAATAATTCCATTCAAAACACAAGAGTAGTTATCATAAATATTACAGTAGTGAAAAAAACATTCTCGTCAACATAACAATTTTGAAATGTGTGTTATGTATAAATTATCACAGTGAAGAGATTTTTAAAATGCGTGTTATCTAGTAGGTGCATGTTATTTACCAGAAAATACAGTATATCTATATGGCATGTGAGTTGGTATATTGACTGCACTCACCATACTGTAAATGCTGCCAGGCTAGGCCATATCCCATATATACCTGTGCTGCACCATGGACTATCACAACTACCATATTTCCCCTCATGTAAGATGCTCACTTGTTTAAAACATTCTTAGATATCTACCAGGATAGTTGAACATTATTTAGTTTACTTACAAATAAATTTTCAGCTTAATTCTCTTGTAATTGTATGTATAAATAAAAAAATCCTGTCTGTAATTAACAGTATCAGACACAGTGTTGTAGAAATCCATCACAGAAATAATAAAACTAGGAGTAGTACTTTTTCGGCCAAATTTATATTCTTCCTTAAGAAAAGCAAGGTAACCAGTTTTGACAAATGATCCACCTAAGGATGATGATCATTCGTCAAAGCCGATCATCTTGCTTTTCTTAAAGGAAAAAATGGTGGAAAAAGCACTACTCAAAATTTTATGATTTATCAAATCCTGTCTGGATCAACTTTTAATTTAATGTTGTGTATCCACCAATAATGGAAGAACCTTTTGTTAATAGTGTGATGGTAGATTTCTACCCCATGCGACCAATTTTATGGCAGTTACCCCTCTTTTTTATATTTTTTAATTACCCCTAGCTTTTCAGTGGCTGTAGGGACACATTTGAAGATTTATGCAGAAAATTTTTTTGTTTTATGCCAAACACAAAGTGGTACGTTTTTTTCTTGAACCAGACTAAGCTGAAGGAGCACCAGGGATCTGTATTCCTCTCTTTGGATTTTGTAAAATATTGCGCTTTTACCAAAAATCTCTTTATTGGAGCATTAGCTGAGTTTATTAGGCATTGATCTTACACAGGACAAATCAAATTTGGCTGTCAGCTACATTTTGTGAGACGAGTAAAACTCAACTCTTGCATTCATCGACTCTGTATTCCCATATCATTGATAATTGCCATTCTAGTAAAAAAATTATGTTATCTGTCATATTAAAACATCTATTTTCTGTATTATATATGCTTAATAAGAGAAAGATTTACAGTCATTAGCTCTTCATCTGGATAAGTCGCCTGAGGAATATTACTCAGAGCTATTTGCAATTTTTGAGTGATAACTCCAATGAATCTGACTATGTTACCAAAAATAAATATGTAGAAGAAAATTTGACAGAGAAGTAGAAGATCTTCGAGATTTCAAGGAAAATATTAGGAAAGGAAGAATTCACAGTGAAGATTCCAGTGTGGAGGAAAGATAAAAAGTAAGAAATCCTACCTGCAATATTGTAACGTATACACTCGGGTTCAAAAAGGCAAGAGAGTATGAAATCTCTGAAATATTGCTTGGATGTATTGTATGAAAAGAAAAATTAAATTCTATTATCCAACAATGCCCACCAACATTCAGATTGATGAAGAATCGTAAATCAGGAAAGAGATCAATGTATGGATGAAATGGATTTCGAGTGCCCCTTTGGTCCTCTGATTTTTGCAGGTGTTTATATGTCAGGTAGACAAAATATAGCAGATCTGTGGTATCAAATGAAATTATGGGTTTAGATGCTATAAATGTATTGTGAAGCAGCTCTCTGGCCCAATTCTTGGGACTGTGAGGAATGTCACAGTGGACAATTGATTATCAAGTATTCTTTTTGCAAAAGATCATTTCTGAAAAGGAAAAGTTTTATGTGACCATCCTAAAAAATGAATGGGAGTTGCCTGCACAAATGGTAAATAGGAAAGATGGGGAAAATTAATTTGTTTGCATTAAAAAACAAAATGACTCTAGTTTCTTATATTTATACAAAAAGAAGGAATATGATCCTAATTTTAATGATACGCCATCAAACGATCATTGATGAAGCAACAAAAGGTGAAAGGAAGCCAGAAGAAATACCATCTTCTACAATTACTCAAAAAGGTGTATAGACACAGTAGACAAAAGCGTGCCTTTACTGATACAGCTAAGAATAAAAGCTATATGTTTTCATTTGCCCCAATATTATTTCATTAATTAAATACATCAGGCATCTATGATTATAATCAATGTTCTGAAAGTAGAAAATCTCAAGATGAAGTTTCTGTGAAATTATTGCTACAGTTAACCAGATGGTTCATGATGAAATTTTAGGAATGAAAGTGATTGCAAGATGTATTTCTTGGTTTAAACTATCATGTGCTTTAACATGTATTTTTAATGTCTAATTAAAAGTTTGATCACCAAGATTCTGTATTATTTCCTTTTGCATAGTGTATCCTTATGTTCGGTAAATGAATAATTTTAAGCTGTTGTTAACAAACAAAAAATATTGTTGATAAATATCATGCAATCATTCATAGTCATCTTAAACAATATTAACATACTGTGTGATAGTTAAATAAGTATAATTTCTGATGTTATAACATATTTCCTGCATGGGGTAGATTTCTACCCCATGGTACTTAAGTCATAAGGAAAACTGGTGTGACTGGTGGAAGGTTAAACCTTTCACTGCCAAAAAATTTTGTGAAAAAATGGTGATTTACAAAATAACATAAATGGCAAATAAAAAATTTTCTCGAGGTGTGCCACAACAAATGTGAAGTAAGAGAGTGCTGATACCAGTCATTAAAAGTCATATTCTAAATGGATTGACCCCAATGCCTAATGGGGTTTCGGAATTAGGAATGCATTTACATCTCCCTCTACATGGCAACAGCTGGCGGTGAAAGGGTTAAAGACAGAATGAAGATGATGATGCTCATTTTACCACAGATTGACTAAATGCCAATAGTCTATTTGTCTTCAAAGGAGCTTATGTTTCTGATGGTGAATCATTTAATAACCTCTAACTTGACCATAATTTGCATCTCATTATTCAGTGGTAAATGATTTGAATAAAATTTTTAATTGCATTGGTAGAATTTAAGGAATTTAACTATATGCAATTGGGGTTAGAAATAGTAATGCAGTCATGCCTGGCTTTATTAATTGCTCCATTCAGAGAATTTTGTAAAGAAGAAGTATTTAAAGATAGGCATAATAAGTACCATACATACGTAGAAATTAATATGTGTAATGTCTAAACTGTGGCAGCTATAGGTACTTAGACTAAGTCTTTCGAAGGACATCCATTTATTCCTTATCAATCTTTCTGTATGAAGAATATACAAAATCATAATCAGGATGTCTGTATCTTCCAGGTGCCCTAATTTCTTACTTACCTTGCTTACTGCTATATAAGAAAAGATTTCAAGCAAGAGAAAGAAAGTTTATTACTTATAATATCACATTAAAGTATGCAATACCATCAGTGTTTGCAAATATTGTCTAAACAATGAGCCACTACTGCATCTGAAGCAACTTCAGAGCTTCTTTCTTAATGCTAAATTATAAATGTTATATGTTCTTTAATGCCCTGGTTGCCAACCCTACCCCTATTCTTTCAGTAATTTGTATCATTCACCACTCTTGTCCAAACTAATTCTTTCAGTATCAAAACCAACTATATAGTGGCCAAGTTTGAGAGCTGACTTAAATGTGATGATATATATATCATGGACACTATAGTGTCCATTCTCAATAACATTCAATGATTATATTTGTACTTTTCCACAACGGTTTTAATCCAGCATGACTACTAGTAGGTTTAGTAGTAGGTTTCAATGTATTCACGTAATCATCAATGAGTTTTAGTTTCTGAACCACCTGATGATGACATAAATACGACGAAACCTGGTTGTGCTGGATTAAAACCGTTGTATAAAAGTACAAATATAATCATTGTATGTTGTTGTGAAGATGGAGTTCAACCAAATATCACTTACGAAGTTTAATTTTATAGTGTCCATTAAAAGGAATTTAAGTCCTACGTGGCGGAGGTCATTTAACCTAATGAAAAAGTTGAATCATTTCAATTTCTTCCCCTATAAGAATATATGAATCCTTTTTATTCATTTATAATACTTAATTCTATTAGTGACGTGTATTGAAAACAATGAAAAAATTAGTCCTTTTTTTTAGAAAGTTTGTAAACATTTAGTAACATAGAGCAAGTGCTTATAAATTGAGGTATAACTGTAAATAGTAATATTTGCTGTGAATATGAACAGAGTAGTGTTTTTTCAAAGTATTTCATTATTGTCAATTCTATATGTGGGCTGGTTATAATGTTTTCTTAGCCATGTAATGCTAGTTTGGTGATTGTGAGCATTTTCACTTCTGTTAATAATCCATTATTATGAATAATTATCCATCGTAGGTATCAAAAATGCTTTACTTGCTCAATATTCAGGTTGTTTATTTTGATATTTGTTTCTGTACCTTATTTGCTCTTGTCTACAACCATGTTTTTTTCCCTAAATGTGTAGGTTTAGTTTCCATTTCTTTGAGGAGTCATGTAAAACAGTAAACATTCTGTTGGTGTTTCTTTCTGACTATGCTATGATTTCAATATAACCAGTAAACCTGATACAGTGAATTCTAGTTCCATTTATTTTAAGCCCTGTTGTTTTTGCTTCAGTATGTCTATAAATTCTTCAATGTACAGATTAAATAGAGAGAGAGAGAGAGGGCACCCTTGCTCCTTTCCATATCTTCCATTTAGTTGGAGCTACATTTATGTTTATATTTCTTTTTGTTTTGGTATATAATGAAAATCATTCTCCTGCCTCTCCAATCTATTGCATTATCTTTCATAGACTTGAACAATATTAATCAGTTCACCTTCTCAAAATCTTTCTGCAGTTCAATGGATATTAAATATACTTTACTTTATTTCATATACCTCTTCAATAACAGTTAAAGGGTCAATAGGATATCTAGAGTTCCTCTTCCTCTCCTGAATTGGTCTTCTGCATTATAACGTTCTAGTTTTTCTATTTGTTCTTGATTATCTGAATCAACACTTATGAGGCTTGCGATAGCAGTGAAATCATTCTGCTGTTATCAATGGTGTTGCCCTCTCTGGTATAGCTATGGCTTTATTTTCAACGAAGTCCTCTGAAAATCCCTGATTCATAGCATTTTTCATGTAGCTTAAGAAATGCTCCTTTGCCCCTTCCCCCAAGTTATTTAGAAGTTCTCCTGATATGTCATTAATTCCTGTGGTCTTGTCTGATTTCAGGTTTTATGTAAATTTTTATTTATTTAGCTCTAAGAACTATTGCTTCTCCATTCACTTCTGTTCTTTCTTAGTGTGCTAATTTGTATCTATAACTGGAGACTCCCTTACTATGGTGGCTGTAAGAAGCTAGCTAAAAGAAGGACCATTAATATAGGAATAACTGCCAGAGACACCCTCGCAAAAATATCAAATTTGTATAAATAATGGAGAACGAAAATTGAGCGCTCTTCATTGTGGAATTGTTAAGGAAAATCGAGAAATTAAAAAAACGGTAAACTGCTTGATATTGAAAGGTTGGTATGTCACTGATTCATTACGAAGATACCGCAAAGTTGGTAGCAGTAGTAGTAGCTTGGAGGGATGTGAAGTACGCGCAATGAGAATAGTAGTACTAAGATTCGGGAAATATTTATCTTTTATTGATTAGATCAGCCTTTGGTTGTAAATGAGCAAGCAGAATATAAAGATAGCCATGCAGTACACATCATCTTTGCAACCTTCTCAGTTAGAATTGTTTTCTCTAACAGAATTAGCCGGAGTGACTGCGCATCCTCAAGTGTTAAGGTATCTAGAATTTCTTCTTAATATTCTAACGTTTCATAAATCTAGAAAACTCACGGAAGGTGAATTTCATTACAGAATTATCATCGAGTTACTTTCTCTAAACGTTTCGCCTGCCGCTGTGTACGCTTTGCTTCGAGAAGTTATCGTGAAAAGTAGATCACAGAAGGATTCGAGTCATTCCAGTTCTTCTAAAAGCTCAAGATCTTCACGTGCTGCTTCGACTACTGATAAAAGTGTCCACAGACTTTGATTTCTATTAACTAAGTGGTGGTTGAACCATATTCTTGTCCTTAAATGGATATAATACTTATGAGCCGATGCATATTTACATAACTTTCTGAATATCTATTTCTTAGCTTTGCTGATTTAGCTGACGGACCAGCTCTATCATTGCTCCGAATTACGAAAGTAATTAATCTTTGTGAAACTTCTTCATAAGTGTGGAGCATATATTATAATTGCAATGCGATTATTCAAACGTGTTGGAAGACTGCATAAGAAATTGGTGGCCTTGTTGAAACAAATATGATCTTAAATGTCAATTATTTCTGAAACTATATTTGTTATATTTTGATCACTTTATCTTTATAGGATAAAAGTAGTACTGGTGCAGAAATACCATCTTCCAAGAGATTTTATTTAATGGAGCTTAGTTTGGCCTCTATCGCAATGTTTTAGTGAGGTGGCACAAGTTTTTATTTCATTGTTATGCAATTCTAAGTGATTAAGAAGTATGAATATATGATGGAAACATATTTTGAAGCAAGGGTTGTGTGATGGAGCATTAGCATCTACATAATGACTTCCTAAGTAATTATACATCTCTTATTTGTAAAAGTTTTGAATTTTTATTAAAATATGTTATACACCAGATCTCTTCATTAATTGATTTTTTGGCAAGCCCTATCAGTTCAAGCATATTCTTTGGTAAGTAATGAAATAGAATGACATCGGCAATGACAGTTGATGTGTTTTGATAAATTAATATAACTTTGTCTTATTTAGATGAAAAAAATGAGTCATTTTCATAGATACTTGCAAAATTCCTCTAAAGTTCAATGTGATTTAAATTTCTTTTGCAATATATGGATTATATCAGATGTTGAGCATATAAATGTAAAATTTTGATTGTTCAATGAAGTAGGGTAGTTAAAATTACATGAAATGTTATTTTTTAAAATTAAAATTAATTATGGTATCATTGTGTGGCTTAACTGCAGCCACGTTATACATCACTTATGACAGGTGTATCTTTACTCAACCCTCAAAATTTGATTTTAGAATTTCACAATTTTTAATATTTTAATTTGTATCCTTGCGTATTTTTCTTTATTTCAATGAAAATGATTTTTAAAATTTGAGAAATTTTATGCTATTAGAGCTATTAAAGTTAGTTATTAGTTATTTTTAGTTTTACTCTGTGAATCCTACATATTATTTTGGTTACGTTTCTATTGTCCTGGGGTCATGTTTCTGGTTTGCATATCATAATTGAGTTCACAAAAAAACTGGAAAATTAAAAGGAATGATGAAATAACAAAGCTTATTGATTTTTAAACCAATTCCCTGGTGCAGTATCAGATTGGTATTCAAGTACTGTAACTTTTTATTTGAAGTAAATTTAAATCACCGTACATCATGAGTAAGATTGGAATACCTTGAATTATACCAAGAGATTTATGAAAGGCTCTTGAGATGAATTTTGTGAGTAGTATTTATCTATGGAAAGAGTGTATCTACTTTTGATTATATTGAATAGACTATAAGATAATTATCAAATAATCATTTCAAATTAGTTGTATATATATTTTAATCAAATAGTTCCCTTCTGTAAAATACCTGTATGTTTCCTGCAGGTGGGACAGGCAGGCCCCATGCGTGACCGACAATAATCCTCCAAAACTTAAAGAATGATCACATGCATAATTATTGCTACCATTTCTGCTGAATTAAAAGTAAATTCATGGAAATGTTGAACAACATTACTGTTAATGCTAATCTACCCAAAAACCCACATCCATATAGAGAGGAAACATACAATTCCTCAGTTTCATTTAAGAAGTTGTCACTTTCCAAATGAGAAATTTCCTTCAAAAGAGTTTTAATCTTTTTCTATGACCAAGAAAGATCATATTCGCTAAAATGGTTATTAAGAGTTAAGCATGATACTCAACATCTATAACAAGTTAAACATGTTCTTTCAGTTAATCTGTAATTATTGATTCATTATTAGTGATAAGGAGTAATGTGACTTTTCAAGGGAAGAATAGGTTTTACACAGCACTTGAAATTGATTGTAAAATCTGAATAAACAAAAACTTAAATTTAAATGGGATTAAATTTATTATAGTACTTTGTGAAACATTTAGATGATCATTGTTTAATGTAGTATATACCTATTTGATTTTGGTCTTGAATTTGAAGTTTTTTTTACAGTTTGATCTATTATACATTAGACTGAGTGTTCATCTTATGAAATGTAATTACCCAAGGGAACATCCATTATATGTGCAGACAGTTAGTGATTCTACTGTAGTATTGTCCTTTAATGTCAAAGTTTAATGATTCTTTTTCTGAAGTTTTACCTTATTAAGTTACTGTGACATACAAAGCTGGTGTTTTTAGCTTCGAGAAATTTTAACTTTTTCATTTTTTAGATCATCTCTTTCCTTCTTCCATTTATTGTATGCCTCTATATTGACTTTCCAAGTGTTAGTGTGATCGATCGAATTCCGCACTGAATGTTTTACATCGCATATCACGGTTATTCCTTCCACTACGTCCGGTTCTGCAGATTCATCCACACTGGGTCTTGGTGTAGAAGCTTCTATCATGTGGTGAAACTTTTGTGGTTTTTGTTTCTCCGGTTTTTTCTCTTGCATTTGCATGTCGTATGTTAATTGTGGATCGCTTTGGAACCATTCTGATTTCATGATATCGGATATTTTCCAACGCGAAGAACACTGAGGTTCGAGAAGACCTCGTACGACCTTTTTTACCATATCGCTTAAAGTAGGGTAGATTTTTGATCGAAAACGCCATTTTTTATTTACTTGTTGATCGTACAGTAGTCGAACGTTGGTAGAGTCGAATGGCATTGACTCATTCAGCATAATATAAAGAATAACTCCCAAAGACCAGAGATCTGAGATAGTTGCATTATAAGGTTTCCCTCTCAGAACCTCTGGCGCTGTATAGGATAAGGATCCGCAATAAGTTTCGCACAAATACAATTTTTTTCCGTCATGAATAGTTATTTTGTCATCTTTCGTGATCCTCTTATTTCCAGGGACGGCCACCATTCTCGCAAATCCGAAATCTGACAGTTTAACATTCATTTTAGCAGTTATTAACACGTTTTCACACTTGATATCTCTGTGAACTATACCTTTACCATGAAGATAAGATAGGGCGAGAGTCAGCTGCCTCAGCCATAATTTAGCTTGATCTTCGGAGAGCTCTCCGTAGCGAAGCAGGAAATCCAGCAAGTCGCCGTTTTCGGCGTATCGCATGAATATGTACACCATTTTGTGATGTGCGAAAATGGAGTGAACGTGTATGATATATTCGTGTTCTATGCGGGAGAGAATTGCGAGCTCTCTCGGAAGAAATTTGTTGTATAAATTTTTCGGCGATTTTTTTGTCCCCCCTATAATTTTGGCAGCCAAATGTATAACTTCCTCGTCTTCGTTCTCAAGGGTTCCGAGATCCGCCGAGTTGTAAGCTGAGGTTGTTTCGCATTCAGCGTTGGATTTTCCGGAAGAAGTGTTACCGATCTCTGAATTACCTTGTTCAGGTATATCCGGGAGACGTGATTTTCTGGTTTTGCTCCGGTACTCGGCAAGGTATACTTTAGCATATGATCCTTCTCCAATTTTTTTTAACAACTTGTAGCCTCTGTTTTCTAAAATATTGAAATCGGATACTTGTATTTTCCCATTTTTCTCGGAACTCTCATTCGTTTGATCATTCGTTTCATCACTTGGCATTTCACAAGGGAAACCGAAAGTTGGTCGTCAAGCGTAGATCAATTGTTGAATCTCCATAGATACCGTATGAAGATTCCCATTTATCAAGATTTTTTTGAATTTCAGAATAAGCGCTGCTATTGCCCACCATTCGAAGTTTGGTGAAGAGGATAGGATACACATGTCGATGAATATCGGGGAAACTGTATTGGTTTCATTGAAGTGCGATTTTCAACTGTGCATGTGAAAGGTAAAGGACCCTACTGGTTTGTATAAAGTAATTAATTTAATTTCCCAAAGACATCAAAAAAGTCTATATGACTTAATGTGTGTATATTTCGTCCTCCTCAAAGAATGATTACGAGCGTCTTGAAAAATAAATGGTGTGCTAAATTATCAAGTTGTTAATTGAAAATTTCAAGTTGAAGAGGTCTTTCGCTTTGCAAGTATTCAGAAAGTAATTCCTATATCTTTAAGGAAGGCAATAGGAATTGGGAAGTACAGCCGTGAGGAACTATACTTCCTGTTGATTTGTTTTTACTCATGAAAAATTGAGGTAAATGAGAAACCCCTGTATCATGTGGATGGAAAATTTGTTATTTTTAACAAATCTATCATTAAAAGATAAAGTTGCCTGAAATGATTTTTTAACGTAAATTAATTGCTGAAAGAACATTGAAATATTTCAAGTGGCTGAATAAAAATATACAGTCTCAAATGAAATGTGAAATACAAATATGGCTAAGTTCTAAAATAATTTATGGTTGGGTCTCCGGGCAAAATGATTTTAGATATCGAAGTATTAAAAAAAAATACTAATTACGATGTAGGGAAACTTCCGGTACAGGTTTTTTAAAAAATTTCTTTGCAGAGGACGAAAAAGCATTTAGCAATGTAAAAAAAGGGTGATTATATCACGATAAATTATTCTGATGCTATTTTGCTCTTTTATTAAAATTCAGTCCAAAAATAAAAATTGCAACCCTTAATGATGTTTATGGATTTGAAAGTATCCGCTGAAATCTCAGCGAATATTTATGGAGTGTCCTGTTGAACCAGGGCATGAAGGAATAGAATGCACTAGACTTGAAAATGCCCAATACATGCTTGTCATTAACTAATTTCTTTTTTACAGTTTTATAGCTTTGCTTAGGTTTTAGTACTGGATTTAATATAACTCTTATAAATAATCCTTACACAATTTATGCTTTTAGATTTAAATTATATCATGCGTTGAAGGAATGCTCTTTAAAATTTATATAATGAACAGTATTTTATACTTGTTACGACTTATTTCTTGATTATGCCCTTTGAAAATAATTTGTTGAAAAAATGATATGATAGTTTACGTAGTTGTTGATAAGAAAAATCATAATATAGATGATATAGGCTCTTTGCTTCAATCTATTCAGCAATTTTTAGCAAAGAAATTGAAAGTGGAAAGGACAGCTGTGAGGAACTGTGTATTCTGTTGAATTACTTGTAGATGAAATATCGAGAGTTAAATGTGAAACCTCTGTGTGGGGCATGGATAATTTGTTAATTTTTATGAGTGCAACGTTTATGAATTTGGTTGCCTGAAATTAAACGTTTTTTTCTGAATAGAATGGTTTTGCTGAGAGACTACGGGAATAATGTAGTCTGCTTAAATATAAATTAAGGTTTTGAAAGCAGGAAGGTCATTAGTTCGACACTCTGCTACTCCCGATGGGCACTCCTGAAGGAGCTTAGAGAAAATTTTATCTTTCTTGTGATGGTAACGGTGTTCGAAAACGAGAAATCTATGTCACAACTGCTTCTTGATATTACATGAAGCGCTTTGTTTACTCTTGGGGAAGCCTTACGTTTATTTTGTAAGCAAAACGCAAATGGAAAGGTGTCTTCTGCGAGGTCTTTAGTGCATCTTGGACTAAAAGTGTGTCCCGCATTGCTTCGAGAAATATTTGTGCTTTCTCCCACGAACTTTATGAAACAGCGGATAAGGAAAGGGAAGGTTTATTTAGTTTCCTGCAAAATCGCGTCGGACCTTTCGTTTTGGAAAGAAGTCGAACAAACATTAATTAGATTTAATGTCTGTGCTTCGATTCTTCAACAGTCAGACGGTATAAGGAGTAGTAGTAATATTGTTAAAAGTGCTTCGACAGCTAAGAACATTTCGCATGTGAGCTCCCACCGGTAGTCGAACCAGGGACCGCTTTCACCGAAGTCGAACGCGTTGCCCACTGGGAGCCCGAGAGCATATTTAGAAGGAAAGGAGGAATGTAGGTGCCTTTAGTTTATCCGGGAATGCGATATTCTACGACATTCTGCCGTTTCACAGAAAGCCTCCCTCTATAACACAGGCGGTATTCAGGAATATTTAACACCCGAAAGATCATACTCGTAATTCAGAATTCTTGGAGTTGGAGTTACTGTAAACTCGGATATTTAAGGTTACCTATGACTTGAAGGTCTTCCTTGCCATTGGAATGAATAATCTGTTAGAAGCGCGAAATCTAATGAGACTATTCTTGGTGATGGGAGTCGTTCGAAGAAAGATCTGAATTCACGTTAAATCTGCTCAATGAATTCAAGGAAAATACGCTCTCAGAATACGCTGTATCTTGGAATACTTTCTTCTGCATAAGACGATCACAGAAAGACCAATGGAATAAATTATAGCACTACCCGATTAACAAATTGTTATTGATCCGTGAACGATACGCGACAGTAGTCTACTGGGGAAGCAGACTAAACGGAGCATATCTCCGTTCCATGCTGAAAGTCGGTTAGCACGGTACATATGTATTTGCAGATGCTATAGGTATGGGAAATCAATTCTCATTCAACCGTTGCAAATCTTCGTAAAGTAATTAAAAATTATCCCAGAAAATTCAAGCCTTTCAGATATAACACGAAATATATTGGAATTATCAGATATGTGCATGCACAAATATATTAATGTAATATATAAATGAATAGAATAGTTGAGGGGTGAGGAGAAGAATTCATGATCAAATGTGGCTTTATTGATCGATTTACTAATAAATATGCTTTATTAATTAAAAAAGAAACTAAAAATAAATTCAATTGAATCAGGTGTTTGTTTAATCACTCACAGAATGAGGAAATTTGTTTTCAAAATATCGATTCACAAGGAATAGAAGTTCAAAATTTGTCGATTTGTTATTGTTGGCATTTGCTGATTTACTTGTTGTTGGAGACTTAAGAGTGAACGAGTCAAGAATGTAAGGCCAAGGGAAATGTGCTATTATTTTGCAAGTTCATTCGTGCGCCTGAATACCGAAACATAAACGAAAGTGGCAATTATCTATATGACTAATGAAGATCAATGATTCCCAGTAATGCATTGCATATTCAGGGGGGGGGGGAGAATTGCCCCTCCCTACACGATGACTTTGTAGTACCAGCAATTTGCTTAGGATCTGAGAAGAAGCTTGAATTAAAATCAGATTGTGAAATTTTATTATACATCTAAGATATTTATCAAGACAAGATGGCATTTTATGAGCGAATTAAACATGATTTGATGGGGAAATGTCTTAAATCGCCACCCCCTCCCCCTTCGTGAGTTTTTATAATAGCTGCCGTAGTGACGTCGACATTTTTCAAGTCATGAATATATTTAGGGAAGTCATTCTTGAAAAAAAGATGGAAGTGAAAATAAAAAAACCAAATTGTCAATTTTTTCAAATATTACTGGCGTATCAGATACCGAAGAGGTCAATGAAATTTCTATAAAGATAGTTTGAAAGAAACTGTAGATAAATGAGAAGAGTAAGGACGATTTAAGGAGACGACCACAGATTTCGGAATAAATACAAAAATATCGTTAAGACTGGGCCAAACAAACATTGTCTGCTATTAAAGGCAGTTTTTATCTAATTCATCATAGTAATTAAAATAAATGTATAAACTACTTATCATGGAGTGTGGAAAACTTTCTGTAAGGAACACAGACTAAAGCGATTTATAAAAGGAAAAAAAATGAGAGATTTTTGAAGGGTGTTGTTTCAGAAAAAGAGAAAGGATCTTTGATACATACTGTGAGCAATTGTGAGCAAGTAAGGCAAAGTAAAAGAAAGAAATAAGAGAAAGGAAAATAGACTGAGCATATAAGAAACATTATTCATAATTAGATAATTGTAGTTGTTAGGATTGTGAATACCCATTGTTAGAAATAACAAGGAGGAGGAAGGAGCAGAGGAAGTCCTAAGGTAGAATATCTGGATCTGAATATAGAGGAGCAATGAGTGTGGAGTGAATAAAGAAAACGACAAATGTCCAAAAGGAAGGGAAAAAATATATCATATAAGACAACCAATCGGAAGACTGACGTCAGCGGGAGGAACGTTCTGACCATTCAGAAAGTATTCGTAAAATTGGTGTGAAATGCAATTACGAAATAGCAACGGTTCCTCGAAGGCTATCTTCGACCCAAAGAAAGGAAATGTATTATTAAAATTCATTCCTAAATGGTTGGATGTGCGGTGAGAGAACGTCATTCAATGGTGACGACGCAATTTTGATAACGTGTGACGATGTGTTTTTGAACCTTCTCATCTCTGCGAATCACGTGCTTGAACCCTCAGTGATTCGTATGGCATGTCATGGCGCATCAGAGTAAACTCGGCTCGGAAACAGAATGGGCGATCTTCACTGCATGTCACTCCTCCCTCTCAGCCACATTGAAATGTGTGTCACAGAATTTTGACCGACAACAAAAACAGCGAATCATCTCCACTTTCAATTTGTAAAGAGAAAAAATCGATATTCGGTCAGATTACTTCATCGAATTCACTCGCTCAGAAAGATGAGATATGAAAACGCCTATTTAACCGTAAATAACACGCCTTTCGTTTTTCATATTTTATTCATATTTCGTGCAATATCAGAGGAAGATGATTCACTACCGAGATGCAAGATGAACTGGGTAACTCCTAAATATTTGTTAGGACACTCAAAGACCATGAAATTAGGTATAATTACGTAAAATTAGAAATAATCACAGATGAGAATTCCAAAAATAGTTTTATTCCTTCCGACGTAAAAATATTCTAGTTTGGATAACAACGGTGTTATTATCTTAATAAGGATAAGTCCGGCCCAATGTAATACCAGGATTATTTTTACAATCTAACTTTTTTTCTTACGGTTTCATCTTTTGGTGGAGGAAAGAGTAACTTTCATTTCATTTTGCATTTTCATGGCTGAGACAATATGAATGTTGCTGCGGAGTAAGAGATGCTGAGTAATGACATTCATCTTTGTCATTGATTTAATGCTACGAAAAGTGCTTTACATGGGTTCATTAGACTGCACATTCACGGAGTCTTCCCCTTAAAAGCATTCTAGCTCAGTTACGAAAGTTAATGCAAACTACTTCAACCCTCACCTTGCCAAGTAACTTATTTCCTCTTTGAAGCCTTTTCTTGCTTATGGGGGAGGAGTGATTCTTCCTTAAAGATGAGGCGAATTTTAACCAACTTCCTTTTTGCATACCATCAAAATGTACTCATGAGGAAATAGTCTACACTTAGTACTAGAAAGAATCACTACATTATCACTTACAATTTACATGGTATGCCACCAGCTCTATGCAGAAGAATCGAACCATTCCACGATATTTTTTTACGTGCTTCTAAACTTAATATAATCGATTAATAAGTTATTATAATCGATGGATTTAACAATAACCGTGTGAATTTCCATAACTTTAATGTCGGAAATAAATTATGTTATAATTATGACAACATTGACTATCTCCCTACGCAACAAGTAAAGAACAGCAAAGTACCCCTGTTATTGTATGCCGCAGAAACAGCAAAAATAACTGGAATACCTGGTGCTCGGCGGAATTACATAAAAGCTATTCTTTGAGAAAAACGTTTTACCTAACCCAAAAACGCGTTTCCAGAGTTCAAAATCGACGATTAAAAAACACACAAGTTGTATTCTTTCAATTAATCACTAAATACTGCCCGTGTGAAAACGGGCGTTCTTCAACGTTTGTCGAGCACCAGACTTCAAAACTTGACCCATAATTACGAATCACCAATTCGCAGATAATGGAATACTTTTCACTCATCTAAAGTCTTACTTTCCTTTTTAATATTTGATTTTGAATTAATTTCTATCGGTTTTCGATTTATTTATCGTTTTATGATTTAACCTTATAAAGTACAACTTAGATAACGATGATTGTATTGTAGCGTCTCCACGAGGTTTGACGACTGAAGTACTGCCAATAATCATCGGAATAGTTAAAACCTTTTCAGAACATTTAATGTGAGATGATCCAAGTATTGAATATACCATTAAAATTATTTAAACGATGTTATTCGTTACTGCAAATGAATGTACGTACAAACCCTCGCAAAAGTTTGTAGGTAGTCCTGTCTCTGATATAGCGACCAAATACTTAGATATTTTCCTGGGTGATATGGAAGTGAGGAGAGGTGGTGGAGAGGAGTAGTGATGGAGGTACATACATGTTTTGGAACTTAAGGAGAGTGAGAGGAAAGAAGGCATTACGGTGGAATTTCAGGTAACCGCAATCGAATGGAGACAGCGCATTGACTCATTGGAATGGTTTGAAGGTTACTTTGCTCTGGGACTGGCTTTGAGATGGTTCACTGGGAGGATAGGTAGCTAAGGAAAGGTAGTTTTCAGCTGGACGAGCAACTTGGCGACATTGAGCCGATTGCATGGGACTTCAGCCATTCATTCTGCGAAGACATGACCGTGAGCGTTAATGCTGATATTTTCGTTTCGTACGCTATTTTTAGCTGGAATATTCATTTATGATTTAGCGAAATTATATTGTTTGGGTTAGATGGCCTGCAACTCTATCTTTTTTTAAAATAAATGACAACATTCTGTGTTATCTGCGGATATGATTTTTCACCCAGATTAGAGAAAAAATTGAAATTATATATCATGTTAGAAAATGCTGAAGGAGTAAACTCCTCATTCTAAATTAATTCCAAAAGAATTTATATATCTGAGATTGGTGACTAAGCAGGGGGAAAAATCGAAACATATTTTTAAGATATGGAAGGGGAGTTCTGCTGCTTATATATTGATCTCCTCAGTATAATGCGACTGGTCATTAGCAATTTGAAAAAGAGAACTGCATTTCAAGAATCGAGAACGTATGATGGAAAGTCATTATTTTTGGCCATGCCCTATCCTCTCCCTAACCCACAACCTCTCGGAACTAGCAATTACTTAAAACTGTACCTTTGGTAAAGTATATGCGGTGTTTACCTTCGAGGATTTAAGTTGGAACGAAAATTGCTCGATTGATATTTTGGTAAAGAAAAATTAGCCTATCAAAATTTGAAGACCTTTTCGAATGAGTGAGACGTGTGTTCAAGTCCGGTGCCCTGAATTTTCACTGTAATTCCGTCTTTCCCTTTACTCGCCATAGTTCCAAAACATATACCCTCACCACTGTTTTCCTACTTACCTGCAAATCACGTAATACCAACAGAAATTTGAAATGTTTGGCCGCTAAAACAGTGGCATAATATGGCCGCAGACAAGTTACTGTAAATACGAATAGAAAAGGTCGAAGAAGAAAAATCTGCAGACATCGATAGAGCAAGTTTATGTAAAAGTAATTATTTAACCAGTGCGGTCACAGAATATCGAGTGTTATCGAATCGATTTAAATGGAACAGATTCAATTTTGCAATATCAACACTGGAGGGATCCGTAAGTGATCTTTTTTGAGGTACCAAAGGTGGATATTTCTTTCTTTCTCGCTATCCATTCCTGTCCGACTTTTGACATCTTTCTCAATCGTTCTTGACCTACTGGTCTTTCAGCACATTCGCCACTCATCAAAACTTTTTTTTTTTAATCCTCAAAACGAAAACGAAATCATATGTCACCCTTTGCAGACATTCTCAATCTTGACATATTCTCCTGTTGTCGCGGATCCGATTCTCTTTTTTTACTTTTAAACACTGGGAGAACATTTGGAGACAATACGCATTCGGTGATGGAGTTTAAAATTTTATCCATCATTTGGATAGAAGCCAGCGATAATGTTATCTCCGTGGTTTAAAGGTAATTCAATATTGTAATGAGATTACCGCGGAATAAAACGTGTGAATTCCCAAGTTTAGGGTAATAAAGAGTAAATTTACTAATTGGTAAAAACAGTAAGTAAAGAGAGAGTAAAATTAATCTCTTTTGGGTTAATTTCTTCCGTACTCTCTTGTTTTTAATTTGTGTAAATGAATTTTTCCACTGATATGTTATTTGTATTTAGGTAAGCTCGTTTAAATACCTTCAAGTATCACTATTAAAAACCTAACGCTGCAGTATTGGATAAGCTGGAGCAATTATGCATCAAAATTGCAGTTTCCAGCTATCATCGATTTTTTTCCATTCCATCATGAGGGAGAACATTAGAGACAAGAAAGTGCGAGGTCTTCAGGAAAAGAAATATATGTCAGAGGGAATTCCTAAAGGAGAATTTAACTCATGATAATCAATAATTGTAAAATTTATGACGAATACGTTGAAAATATTCTGTTTATTTAATGGTATGTTCGATCGCAATTTTTCCCATAATGTAAGATGTTTATCGAACACTTCAACTCACAGTCAACACTTCAACTTCATAATAAGACTTTCTGAAGAATGTTTTTACTGTGAGGGAAAGTACTGTGTGTGTGTTATTATGTTCTAATTAATTCCTATATATATATATTAACTCCGCACAGTTTACTAAGGTTCCTTCTAGGACGGGAGAAAAGTCAGTGAGATGCAATCTTTTCCCGGAAAGATCGATGAAAGTTTGAGGAAGAGTTTTTAAATTTGCTGTTTAACGCGATCTCAAATGTTGTCGCGACGCCGCTTCCGTATGCTATTTGGGTAACTTAAAGAGTCCTTTCGAAGAGAATGTGTTATGAGCTGCTGTTTACTCTAAAAGTTAACGATACCTTATACATAACGTGCCAAACATTCATCAAACCAAGAAGAAAATGTAAAATAAAGGCCAGATGATTGTGTTTAGTTACATGAAGTTGCCAACACATTGAGAGAGAGGGAAGAAGAGGTAAAAATATTGAAGTATTGAAAAGAAATTTACAATCACGATTACTGATTATGGGTATTGCATATTCCTAATTTGATACTTGCACGTTCTCTTTCCAGCTCTAAGAGAGGATATGTATTTAATTACATGTAACATGCCCATGTCCTACAATTAGATATGAATATTCCAAATGTATCTGCAAATTAAAATTTTCTATTTCTAGTTTATAAAATTAAGTGCTATTAAGCTATGATAGTAAACCATGTCTGTCAGTGCATCTGATCTCGAGACATCTATAATGCAGTGGAAACCTATTCAACACCAAAACGAATAACACGAGATATCACGAAGTGTAGCACCTGTCCGTAAATACAATCCTATATTCAATTTGGAAGGGAAACAAAACTTCTCATTAAAAATCTTTTAAAATCATTTAAAGGGGAGTATGTACCACCTCTGTGGGAAACGGATTCGTGCGAGACTTTTAGGGTATGTTCCTTGCTCAAAAATAATAGACACGTGTCCGACCGTTGACACAGCTAGGCATTTTTAACACAGAATTAGAAACTGAAAATCGAAGTTAGGCAACCACGTCATACACGCGCATCACCATGAAAATAGCGAAACTTTCCAAGTTGGGAAATGTTTTTTCCCATTTTATTTTAAATAAACTATTTTTCACCATTAAGTATTGTCTCCCTACTCTCTAAACATTCGTTACCCTTTTCCTCAACATTTATTCAATAATACATAATACATAATAATACATATGAATTCTCTGCCTAAACCACAAGTGTCACTAACTTGGCCCTTTTATGTCGTATGAGCCCCAACGGGAAACCCCCGGAACAATGAGATATCCATCCTAGCTATCATAAGTTCGATCCCAGAAGGTCTCAAATTCCCGATTTTTTCCGTAAGAATACATTGTGTGTATTTTTGGAAATTTATTTTGAGTACTTCCCGCTATGGCAGAGAATTGATAATCGTGCTGTTATTAGAAAACTTGCTTCTGTAATGTAAACAGCAAAGACATTACACAAAATGGTCTTCGGTTCGACGCCAGGCCAATATAAAATTCTTCCAAAAATGAATGCGTGGTATATGAGTTGGTTTCAAATTGCGATGCATATTTCGTTTTTCCTGAAGAACACCCCCCAATTTTTCTCAATGCATCATTTAAAAATGTATCGAAAATATATTTGTTATATTCTCAAATAATTTCCGATTAATTATAGACTTATTATTAAAATAAAGGTAACGGACTAAGTTATTTAGGTATTATCTAAAGGTATCATAAAAATTAATTGTCAATGATGGACCAAAAAATAATTTCGGGCCCTAGAGATCGCATAATCCTTTCCGGAAAAATATCGAAGGAAGATAATTTTACTGCAAAGTAAAACTATCTTCCTTCTGTATTCTAAATTAAAGTTTAATTTTAATAATATTTCTCCTTATCGAACCAATTTTAAGAGGGTTATAGAATTAGTCGTGACCTTAGGGAAAATTCTAAAGTGGATGTTTCACAATGCACATCGCAAGTCATTGACTTTAATTCATCGCAGGAAGTTTCTCCAACGGCACATTTCATCACTGGCCAGTTGGTTTCGGAAATATCGCAGGTGAATTCATCTCCAACCCACCCACTACTCAAGTATACACAAAGCATGGGTGGATATCCGCAGTTCCTAAACCCTATGGTCAGCCTTAGTCCACAGCTTATTATTTTCGGAAGACCTAAGGAAACATGAGAATAAAACTGTATCTCGTGGGAATCCATTGACGTTCTTTTTCTCTACGGCTTATCGCACACTTTTGAATTATAAAGCTGCCGAACAGGGCATGCACTCTATTGTGCGTGAAAGTAAACACAGAAATAAATTGCAAGCATTGCGAATAATATATACTTGCAGCCACTCATATCCGGCACATTTTATCATTTAGACTTCATATTCGTCTGCATGGGGAAATATTCCACAATGAGAAATTGGGGGAAAGTGTTACGCTATCTTTTATTAATTTATCGTATTATCCTGTTGCTTTATCTTTCATCCAGAATGTCGTTCCATTGAAATTTATTTTCTTGATATCTATCATCATCTTCGTTGATACATATTCAGTCGTATTTATTGAGGATAATTTTAGTGCAGATTAAATAACCTATGAGGAAATTAAATTGTAGGAATAATAAATAGTAAGTAATTGTAAATAGGAATAGCTAAATTGTGGAATTCAGCTCTTCCACCTTCAGTATAAGGGCTATTGTCCTGATGAAGAAGAAACAAGTGAGAAATGTAAGTAAAGCGAAGAGGACATATCTGTATCCTAATCTTTATGACATCAGCTGCCATATATGACTTAGTTGGACTGCAAAAGAAAATAAAGGCATTGCTAGAAAAGCGCTTCTAACATTGTGTAAATGTGTTGCTTTGAGTGTCACTCTATTGTCAAATAATATGAAAAACTGGATCCTGAGGATTTTGAGGGTATTTTCTGTTATTTTAAAAAGGAACTTGCATGTAATAACACCCTATCGTAAAACTTTAAGGCATAAACACGAGAATATTGATGCGTAACTGTGGGTGTACCAAAGACAAAAGTATACCAGCAAGAAGAAACTAACTCAGAGTCACCCTGGATCTCTGGGAAGCGGGGACCCAATGCAACGAAAAACTCGTAAATATATTTGGTCTCTCGTTAAAAATTACATCTACTCGTTTGTTTCTTGTAATGAACTTAGGAACATTAAGATTGCTTGATTTCGATTCGAAGCGAAGGGAATATACTCTTTTCAAGGAATAACAAGAGTGAAAAATGTGTGAAAAAACCGGAAAGTGGGATACCTGGGTTCGAGTCCCAGTCATGTCGCTATTTTTCACACTTGCTATTCCTTGGGATTCAGCCGCACGACTTTATCGTGCAAAAATTAACAGCTTCACCTTTTTCCTTATACTTTTATCTTTCTACATTTCTTTGCAGGAAGCGATTTCTCGAGGGTTTCGGAAAGTCGAATCTGAGTTACGCTGATTCGATATCAAAGGATAACATTCGTAGAATCCAGATTCTGGTTCGTAGAGTTGATTTATTTTGACGCCACTATCTTGGTGAAATTATTTCAATTGCTGTATCCGATCAGGAAATGGTGAAGGATATCTCTCACCATAACGATGGAGAAGTGGTATTGCTGAAATCACTTCGGTAATTGACGTAATTTCGCCCATACATACACAGGGAAGCAAACCCGGGGCCACTTTTCCCAAAGACGAACGCGCTACCTACTTGGAGGTCCTGGATCCCTACTACGATAGAGTTTTGAGATGAAATTTCCATAATTCCGATTGCAAGGAGTTACTTGGGAAGAGCGGAAATCAACGATGAAACCCTTCGTCGATTAAAGTTAATGTGGATTGGCTACAGATTTTTATTTTATGTTACAGGGCAGAAATCCTTTCGAGAGCGAGATCACATTCTCACGAATCCTTTCCGTTTTCTGCCTTCTCTCATCGGAAAATGATGGGAAGAGTAAGACTGGAGATAATTTCGGCAAATTAGACGGACAATACTCAAACAGAATTTCAGAATATATCATAATGACCTAATCGTGATATGTATATTGTTTTGGCTTCAGCCAGTGGCGCAATGAGGGGGGAAATTGAGGATTAAACTACCCCCCCCCAATTAAGGTTAAATTCTTTAAGAAAGATATCACAAAAAAGTTTCCCAATCTCGGAAAGATCAATTATTTTGCTACATAACCGGGTACATAACTCCTCGTTTTCTATCCAGTTAATGTTTTCGGAGAGACTTTTTTTAACAACTCTTGTAAGATGTAGCGATCATGATTATACCGGCCCCTGTAAGGAATATTTTCGGTCTCGAACCCCACATAAATATGTACTGGTTGAGCTACTGGCTTCAAAATCTGTTCATCTCTTTTAAAATGGGATTGGTTACGGATTTAGCGAGAATGCCACGACCAAGAATAATAGTTTTTAATGAATTACTATCAAAAACACAAATTTAAACTTGACGTAGTTAAATAAATAATGCATGAGGAGTGCAAGTTCACTGTGTAGATGCGCGCGTTGAAAAGCAAACGGGACGGGATCATTGTTACGTAAGTCGAGATTGTTACGCAAATTCGATGTAAGTAATTGCGGACAGCGACCTCAGTTTGACGAGAGCGCTAAGAGGCGTTTAAAAGTCGAGAGATTATTTCCTCGAAGGAAGGAGAAACTCATCTCCAGCTTTCACGCAGCTATATATGCAGCAAAATTTGTGTTAGGGAGACAATACCGTACATTAAACGGCGGAGGACCGATCGTCTGCGACAGAGAAGACACATCCATCATCAAAAGGGAGACATGGACTTCTCGAAGGTGCTGCTCAATGTTTTTTGGTGCAATTTCTTTTTTTAGGCTCATCTCGCAGAGGAATTAATCTCTCTGTAGGCATTATATCATGGATTCAGCGCGATTTCTGAGACCAGACAACTGAGAGATTTCGCGAGATTATGGCGAGAAAGGATTGCTATTATCGGTCTCTTTTTCCTGATGGCATTAGGAATACCAATAAGATAGTTCATTAATAGGTTTGGTGTTAACATTCCCTGCCATACGCCGTACGGCGGATCATGGATACGCATACGCATGGATCATTAGGCCCCTGAGAAGTGGCAGAGTATCGTAGAGAAGCATTCAGTAAAAAGGAGCAATGAGTACAACTATACTGATTACATAAAAGATGCTCACTGATTTGCGGTAAGAGACGCGGACACTAAACGCATAAGTTACTAGTTTTTTTTTCTACCTCCGAAATTCCGCAATGAGAATGATATTTTTAATTAATTTCTTTTCGTTTTTATCACTTTTCGTCGGTGGATAAGAAGCAGGGAGTTATTACTAATTACTAATACATCTTCTATATACGTGCTTTCTCAGACTCGTTTTTGACCGCAACCTGGCTTATATAAACCAATACCCCAAAATTCGCAAAGGATGCGTTCTCAATATTCTCACGAATGTGAAAATTCCCAAATATGTGTTTAACTTCGATCACAATCATCTAATGTCATTGATGTACTACCTCTGAAAATGTGATTTTCTTATATTTGGTTTTTAAATAATTACGTGCTAAATGAGATTTTATTAGTCATCCGGAAAGGGATACCGATAGCGAAATTGAGGTTTAATGAAACGATGTCGTTCATTAGAAAGGAGTAATTTTTTTCATCTAGATAGGAGCGCGGATCAGCTATTTTTCATTTGGTAACATTATTTTTCCAGAAAATTCTTTTTTTTCCAGAAAAGAAAAACAAAAGCAATAAATTAGTAAAGGTATACTAGCAAAACAATCCCTAACTCTAAACGAAGGATTAGGTCCGTTTCTAAAGGTTATCATGTTCCGTTTAACAATAACGGCTCTGCAAGCACCACAAAAAACTTTTCCTTATTGATCAGTGTTACCATCAGTTGATACCATAATTAAAATCTAAATTCCTCTTATAGGCGAAGCTAATAATAAAATACAGACTGGCAATGAAATCCTGATGAAATTGGGACGAAATTATAACCTTAAATTTTCTTCTTAATATAATTGAAGCTTTATCAATCACGGGTCGATTCTTGGCGAGAAAAATAATCCAATTTACATTTTTATATTATACGCATTTTCGTGATTATGTAATCTTTCTTCGTCGTTAGATATATAAAGATTATTTTTCGATATAAATGTTGTGCGTTGAAGCATTCGAAGTAAAGTTTGAATATAGAAAACCTGATTGGATAATTGTTAATAAATGTTGATGCGCCCAACTCTTAAACATATGGAATTTTTATAACTTCATTTCGTAGTGGAATCACTACAAACTTTTAGAGGTAAATATGCATGCTTTTGGAGATGCTTTACAGATTTAATATTATGGAATATCGTAATTTAAAGTGGTATACTTTTACAGAACATACTTACCAAATTTGCTAAATTTATGTGGATTTCACCTGTAGAATTGGGCCAGGTCTGTCATCTACTAGTGCCATTTAAATCAGTAGCAAAGAGACTAGTCAAATAAACATTTCAGAAAAGTATTTTCCATGTCCTATTTTGGAAGAAATCTCTAATTTTATTAATTTTTATTTTCAGTTGATTGTGCTCGTGACTTTCCTGGCGCTGACCTCTGCCTTCCCACAGCTGGATCCAATAGCAATCATTCGACAGGAAATCGATGTTGGATTTGATGGAACATACAGGCACAGGTATCGTGCTATATAGCAGGAGAAAGTATTAAATTGGTTATCATTGAATTTTGAATTATGACTGTCTCCGTAGAAGAGGGGAATAACTACATTTGGGTTGCAGGAGATTAAGTCAACAATAACGGAAACAGCCAGTCTTACAACACATATCTAAGCCGATTTCCATTCACGGTAATGCTTCCTATCGGAGAAAGAGTGCTGATGGCGGTTTGCTTATTTTATTCATCCGTGTAAATATTATTCTCTGGTCGCAACTTCATCTACACTTAAAAATACCCTGAAATATCCCTTTCGCCGAGTGCCAGGGGATGTAAACACCAAGCGTTCGAGTTATCTCTTCAACTTGTCGCCGCGCATCGTACGCGGTGAAGTTGAGTCCCTAAAACGACTTGTCCTTTTATCTATTTCTCTTATTTTACGATCGTAGTCAGATCGGTTGAAGTAGCAGGGGGGTCGCACAATACCGATTTGCATCTTCCACAAATGTACTTTTTCTGCAATCGCAGCCTAGCTTCTAATCTCCTTTCTTTCAAGGATTCCCAACCTGCCTCTGAGAGTATTTGCGTAACATTTACTTTTCTATCGGATCACTTTTTAACAAATCGTATCGTTTTGCGCTCCACTTTCTCGAGTTCGCGAGTATACGTTTCCATCGCTGGATCCCATATACTCGCCGCATATTGCTTCCTATCGGAAGGAATCGGATGCGGCCTGGCTGAGGTGAAATAACATCGCTCTCTAACTTTTTCATTTCATCTACGTAAAATGCGCTTTATAAAATAGCGTTTTTTAGTTGCTTTACTGGAAAATTTTCAAATATGTGTGCTCCAGTTTAAGTTACTTATAAGAGAGATTCCGAAATATTCAACTGACTCGAATACAGTTATATTCATTCCACTAATTTTGTACGGGTTGTTCTGACGCAATTGTTTCCTTTCGAAGAAATTTACTATAGAGCATTTATTAACATTACGATCTATTTGTCATTAATCGCACCACCTTTAAAATGCTGGTTCATTAAGGGCGTTAATTCATATAGAGGGTTTACTGAGATCCATATTGATTATTCACCGTTATTTTCAAATAGATCATGTTTATTTATCCCTGCATACCATTATAGCAAATAATCATTCTACATCTGCACTCACACCTTACCTCTCTTGGAATTTCTTCACTCTCTCATCTATGAAAAATCTTAGATTTAAAATATATTCACTCAGTTTCCAATACCGTTGAAGGTCCAATTCTTCCAACCCAAAACTTCCCTACTTCTCGTGTTCCTTCTTGTCATACCGCAGTTCAAGCTTCTATTTAATGTGCCTCGTTCATCTGTCTCCAAAACCTCACTGTTTATTCGCGTGCCACAAACACAACAATTTTTACTATCCCACTCTCTCTCTCTAAACTTTCTCTCTCTTTCTGCGATCCAGGCATTGGCTTTGATGTCTGCTCCGACGCAACCAACGGGTCTTCGGTCTTTCCACATTCCTCTTAATATTATTACCCTTCCGTTTATCTATCGGCTGACAATTTGTTGTTTACTTTGGTAATCTTGTCTCCTGCATTCGCATTATATTTTTTTCCATTTCTTCTTTATAATCTGCTTCCTTTTCTGCCGTAAGTTCTACTTTTAGCTTCTTCATTAATTCCTTATTGCTTATCCGGTCTAATCTTGAGCGACCTTTCAACGGTCTTAAGAACTTCATTTCCGAAATTTATATCCGACGGATGTCCTTTATCCTCGAAACTTCAACTACCCTCGGTATTCTGCATCGTAAAGAATTGTGAGAATAACCATTGTTTTATCAAATTTGGGCTATGAAAAATGATGCTTCATATTCGTTGAAAAGGGTCGGTTTTATATTTTATATCGAGATCCTCATCATATGAAGTGTCGACTCTAAGTACATGTAATGTTTTACTTGCTCAATGACCGTATCTCTAAGGACGATTTTTGATCTTATGGATAAGATTCCTAGAAAGGCCATCTCTGACACTCTAATATTTTAAATTTATACGTTTGGCTTATTTTTATAGCTAATAAATAGCTTTTAGGAGTTATTTTCATTATAAAGGATAACTACATCGTCGGCACACAATTAAGTATTCAAATTTTTTCCGTGACTGAATTTTACACCGTTTAGTATGTTACCATTTTTCCATTCTTTTGTAAGTTTGTGAATATATTTAAAGAATAAAGCGGAAGATAGACTGCACTCCTTTCTAACTCTTTGGTTGATTTCAATCTTAATTTCTTCTTTCTCGTGGGCAATTGAGATTTTTGATTCGTTATACAAACTTAAAAAACCATACCTCGCAGTTGCCAATTCAGCGATTTTGTCGCGAGATTTAAGGATTTTTTCCTTTCTTTTAGCGATTTTTTATCTGTTGTTGTGACTTCTCGCTCGCTATGAAGCACATTCTGTTTCATCGGCACTTCCATACATGCTCTTAACATAATATGTTTTACTCCGTTTAAAATTAACACGTTCAGCGCCCATGGCCACTACAGTGGCCACGCACAGGATTCAGTTTCCTATGTGCTCGCATCCACTGGGCCTCTTTGTTTAGTTTCCCTCTTTCTTTGGGCCTTCGGATAGCTCCATATTTTTTATATTGGTATTCGGTGGACTTTAAATTTCTGTTGGGCAGCAAACGTGTTAAAGTAGCATAACTTTCAGTTGGTGAAAAACCGTGATATTCATATTATATAGTAATACGTTTCATTTATGGACTGAAATTGTATTTATGAAAGCGAATTTATGATATTTCATTTTTAATTACATTTTGGCGATGCGATGGCGAAGCTTTTTAAGATGCTCCTAGTGACATTTTCAAGAATGAATTGGCATATTTGTCATACCAGTTATGTGCCTGGGGAATCCTATATTTGCCATTCCTAATGACATGTGCCAAAGGCTTTCTCAGTTAATTATAAGTGCGTTTCATATTGTATTCTCGTCATCTCTGTAACATTTGTTATAAAATGAAAAACTCAATACATGATCTTACATTACGGATACCAGCTTGTTCTTCCAATGAAATATTTTCTGAGATAACCCGAAGCCAACCATTAATAATACAGCCAAAAATGTTATGAATAGAATTGAGCATACATATCCCTGTGACGTATTTCCCAGGCCATAAGACCCACTTTTTTCCCGCGAAAACTTAATCTAAAATTGGCCTGCGTCTTATGGCTGAGGGCGGGCATTTTTTCTGACATCAGGAATAGCCATACAACAGTAATTGTAAATAATGTTGCACTTTGACTCATGTGTTTTATATTCTAATCACCGCGGAAGCCTTTCTCGCATGTTGCACTTTTTCTCATTCTTCCGGAAATTGACGATATTTTACGACTACCGTTTCTTTGTTTTACTTATAAGCAGTTTACGTTCCTGTGAGCGTAATCTTTGCTTTGTTCGCCTGAAAAACCACGGTGCGTGTTATAGGCCGGGATATACGGTAATTATTAGTATTACACCCGAGTCTCGATTATCCTAGTCCCGATTAATCGAGGTTTCGTATTATCCGGAATATATATTTGTGTGCATTGCCTTTTCCACTTACACACATTATGCACGGGCACACCACTTATATTACTTTTGCTAAAAACTGAACGGTGTCAGTTTATCATAGACAAGCAAACATCGTCATAGTAATCAGGATATAGTCGGAGAAAAGAAGTGAGAACTGAATCTGGAAAATGGACGTTATTATGAAGAAAAAGAGAAATAAAATCATTAAAAAAGTTTTTACATCAAAGGAATTTTATTGTAAGTAGACGTCCTACGGCAAGTCATGAAAACACCGTGGTTCATATTAATATTCCATTAATAATGGATGCTCAGCTGTATTATTATTCCCTCTTTTAAATAACAAGATAATTTTTGCTATCTCATTCATCTGGTAATTTATCCTTTCATGTGCCATGTTTTATAACTGTACCTCAGTATTAAATTAGATCAGTGCTAATAACATAAAGAGCTGGCGTTTTCCAATTGTTTGCTTCTCTGAAAGACCCATCAAATTCTTTCATTTCTATATGTTGTATCATTACGTTTTCTTTTAAGATTGATTTTTCTTCCGTCAAAGGATTATACCATCATTGATTAAATGACTTATCAAGCCTTCTCTTGAAATTTGTCTCAATTGAGCAATGTCTTTTGTATCTTTATTAATGAGTTTCAAGAATTAGAATGCTACTTCTTTCCGACCATATAAATCGGGTTCGACTCTGTTTATAAAACTATCAACCATGGTGTTTCTGTAAGTATTTCTTACGATAGGTTTTGTATGATCCCCTATGATATGATATCTTTCTTTTGATTCCTCTCTTTAAGTAGTATTGTTACAATTGCTTCGACGGCATAGCTCATTTCGCACGTTTAGGCTCCCACCCGGAATCGAACCTGGGACCGATTTCACCAAAGGCAAACTCGCTACCCACTTAGGAATCCGGCAGCTCTTTTCTCTTGTAAATATATATAAATCTTCTGTACTTGCTTTGTTTTTCTGTTCATTAGCTTCCATATCTTAAAAATTTATGATTTGATAACTTCATTCATATCTTTGATGAAATACCTTTATTAATAGTATTATTATAACCTTACTGCTTGACGACTTTTCATTTTTTGCTAGCTGTTTTTTACTGTCATATATTTTCTTCTTCCCGTTATCTGTGATATTTGTCTATGAAAAATCAATTCTGGTTGTATTTGAATCTTAATAAATAAATACATTTTATATTAAAATAAAGTAACGCGGTTTGTGTATAATGTATCTACCATACAGGTACTTTTGTTTTATTTGCATCAAACAATTAAATTGAAAATGAAAACGTAATATTGATTGAGAATTTCTTTAGAATAAAGGGTGTTTGGAATAATTCTAAAATGTCTATTACTTTGAACACTCTCCTACTGCAGGTGCATACATATTATTACAATCGAATTTTAACATACAGGGAATTAAGAAATACGTTTAAAGTAGACCATATTCAAAAGTTAACATAGTTAGATAAAAATGTAATCTGAAGAGTTTTTAGATTTATCTAGAGCTAAGTCTAAAAACTCTTCAGCTCTTTTTTAAGGGAGCATAACAACCACAAATGAGGGGAGAAGACAGTAATTGCGAGCATTTAAACAGTATATCGCAGACATTTCCGACTACGTCCGAGGAAATTAAACGAGGTATTCTCTCTTCCTCAGCTATGAGACAGAAAACGGAATCACCGTCGAGGAGTCGGGGTTCGTGAAGAATGGAGGCGATCCGGAACAAGAGGCCCTCGTGGCCAAAGGAAGCTACTCTTACACGGCGCCAGATGGTACTCCCATCACAGTGGAGTACACTGCAGACGAAAACGGATTCCAACCCACAGGAGACCATCTTCCGCAAGTTCCAGAGGCCATCCAGCGGGCTTTGGATCACTTCGCCCGAAACCCACCGAAAGAATAAATCGCAGTTGTTCTGATGATGTATACATTGAAAATATTGAGAATTGTTAAAGAGAAAAACTTGCACGAGGAATACGTGCATGGGTTGCTCACGTTCGGAATCAGAGATTACTGATAACAGCAAATTGTACTACTTTTCAGTTATAGTATTTTAAATACATTTTTTATTTTTTTAAATGCACCTTCAAACTTATGCTGTATCAGGAATTCTCCAGTACTGAGATCGCGGATATTGCGTTATCGGTGTACTTCTCACCAACCGAATCAGACTTCTCCAATGGTAAAACACAAAAAATAAAGGAAATTAAAAAAGACTGACGTTGCTGGTGTCCGAATCCTTTCGAGCGGCTGCTCTAACCATTTGAGTTATCTCGCATGACTGCTCAACTCTGTTTTCAGCATAGTTTATTAACTTTATTCCCATTAAGCTCAAAGCGCTTAACTACACACTAAAGGATATAAAACCGTACGCCCCTGAACGTATAATTTTACGTCTGATAAGATTTTTAGGTTAAAACTGGATTTAAAAGTCCTTGGAACAGAAATTTTTCATAATAAAATAAGCATGGTGGTACTGTTAAATTTTCCCTAGAAGAATTTTCCCAAGACTCAACGAGCTCAAGTAGGACTTAGTTAGCTTTTAAACTTTTACGACTAATTAACGGCAATGTGATTGATAATCAGAGGCCAACGAAATTATGCTCACAATTATTAATTATTTTTGAGCTTCATCGTTTCACAATGATCTCATTGCGATGCCACAAGATATGCTCTAAACTTTCTTTACAGCTGAATTTAAAAGATCGCGATAAGATAGCGGTTAGCAAATGGTATATCTTTCGCTAACCACTATTTAATACCCCCGACATAATCGTTGTACGACTCAGTGAATCTGTTGGTTTGTAACCAGTATAGCTGTTTAACAACTCAAAATAACTACAGCAACGGGAACTACAGCAAAGGGAAATTAAGGGAACTAGATTGTGATATCTTTCTTAAAGAATTAACCTTTGGGAGGGGGGGGGGGCTTCGCTACGTCAATAACAATAAGTGAATTAGTGTTCTAACAATAAGTGAAATTTTATCCAAGAAAACCATTACAAATTTTGCATTTAAAAAGTATTTATCCATGTTGGTATCTTTCGCATGAAAAATTACAACCTTACGGCTACTTTTGAGGAATCTTTTCGCATGCATGTTGTCATTGAGGTGGACTGTGCTCTCACGCAATCCCTCGTCATGGTAATCATTTAGTGGCCCACAAATGTGGGTGGACAAACATTCTTACTTCTATAATGGATTTGGATTGGTATGAAGTTCATGTGCTTTATAGAGCGCATTCTAGTGCTGCTATTTTTCACCGAGTTAACCTGAATTACAGGAAAACAGGATCTCCTAATGGCAGAGCATTATTTCTAATGCATATAAGAGAGGTTAAAAGGATCCGAGTGGCTCAAGTGTGTGACTGAAGTAGCTGAACATCAGTACCGGTTTCAAATGTGTGGCAACCCAGAGAATGTTTCATTGTTGACTAATTCTACTCATTTCAGCATTGGTCTATAACGCTGTATTAAGAGCAAACTCGCTGCATTAATTGTTGATCTATTGTACCAAAAATAAACAACTATGTGTCAATTGTTTCACTTAATGGAAAATTAGTTGTAACGATAATTTTTTCTTCGTATTTCATTCAAGTGCAAATAGGTTATAAATAGGATATCTAAAATAATACAACATACCGACTTTTCATTCTTCCACTGTGAGATAACGTATGCGGTATTGTTCTTATGTATAATATATGAAGTGTCCGTCCGTCTTTTCGTCTTCCCGCATCCACTCTATTTCATGAACGGTTTGATAAGATATGACACAAGCTGTACCGAGTTTCTAAATCTACTCTAAATACGTTCCGGAAGGCCTGTCTGTTACGCCTGAACAGTCAGCCGGAAGACCGGCGGCCTGTTGAACTGAATATGCACCTTCAGTTTAAAGACTAAAAGCATCAAAATATGAAATCAGTCAAAAATTTCCAAACATTTTTCTGTTTTGGGTGAAAGTGATGCCGAGTTTATACTCGTACCCAAAACAGTGATTTATTTTAAATAAATTACTAACACAATCACAGAAAATAAAACAAAAAGTTACAATTCAAAGAAACGGGGGATTTTGTTCCGGTTTTATTTGAACGAATACCTTTAGTTCTCTAATTCAAGAAACGGTTTTTTTTACCATCAAATTCTGATTCAAGTCACTCTCTTTCCGTCTGTATTATTACTTCTGCAGGAAAAAGTTATTTAGGCAAATGTTTCATAGAAATGAATGGGAAAGCTGAGAGTTATTGGAGAACTACAGAGAACTAAAGTAGTCGCCGGCTATTTTTCATCCTATTTTCTCAGGAAGAAATTTACAACGAGAGAGTTTCTAAAAAAAAAGTGAATTTATTTTCTGTGCAAATCCAAATCCCCTTTGTTTATAAATGACATAAGAAAAGCTCATGTCTTGTAAGGGTTGCACACTATACGCCACGGCCGCGGTTCACCGAATAAAATGACAAATAATATAAACAAATCATAGGGACACACTTATGAACAAGTAGAAGTGTTTCTTAACCAACAGTACTTTCAAAAGTAGACTCATATCATTCATGTCACATAATTTTGTCATGATAAAGGAGGCAAAGATACGTCTTGTTATTTACCAGCGCAGGGGTGAAAATGAAATAAATACGGATAGAATGGAAGATATTTAGGAAAATAATGAGGTGTACAAGGGAAAGGTATTGCATTGTTCAATAAAATTTCATTTTAAAATTATATTTAAATTTAAAAAGGATTTTTTTGGGGATTTCGCTTGTATTTCTCGTTTTATATTTTACTATGATTGATATCTATACGCATTTATTGTGTGAATAAGTTATGTATTCAACTATTTTAGACTAACAATTGAATTGAATATGAGTTCCATGTTACTGTTGGGGGAGGAAATTTACCAGACGCGATGTACTGCATAGCAATTGTACTGGAAATTCATCCAGAGGCTATGAAACCCTCTTGGGAATGATGTCTTACTCATAAATAAAAATTTTATTAAACTTTGTTAGACTTAGAATTCACGTATTCTTGCTTAAAAGGATCAAATGTACACAATAAGAGACATTTTTATGTATAAATTAAATTAAGTCATTTTTGAAGGGGGAATTCGCTAGTTTAATATTATAATCATCATCTTCTGTTTATTTACTTATCCGATGTTACTAACTTCCGTAAGATACACTCTCGTAAGAGGCTCGCAGATAGCCAAGTGGGTAACGCGTTCGCCTTTGGTGAAAGCTTTCCCGGATTAGATTCCTACTGGGAATCGATTTGTGCGAAATGAACTGAGCTGTTAAAGCACTTTTAACATTGCTACTACTAAATACATGTAAGGTCGATTTTTCGTCTTGTTAAAGACTTTTTTTGTGAAATGTTAATACATTGAAGTACTGATCTAACATTCTCGTTTCTAATGATTCGTTTTCTCGGATCTTAAGTTAAAAATTTGAGGTCGCAAATATTGCAACATTAATTTCTATTGTATATATTTTCGCCTTTTAAGGTTTTTCCTTTATAACGTTTTTCCGCATCTTAAGTATCGTGTTTTAAGTCTCCGCCTAGAATTACTTCCGCTTATAACGTGTCAGCATATGAGAATAAAAGTTACGATTACTGAAAGGAACATAAAAGCTGCACTACCTCTCCTAAGTTCCTGTGTGTTATACGTACATGTGTAATGTAACTCATAAAAGACAGTATATTTGTTTGTTTTGCTTCCAATCATTTAGCCTATTTTCTAGCATATATGCATAGCATCATCTGAATGAGCAGCATTCTCCTCCCCGAACATTTATTTACCACGGCAGTTCTTTATCAGCCATCGTCTTCACCCTACCGTCATACCCTAAGAAAATACCCCTAAAGAATAGTTTTTCCCGGAATTTGATGTTTAATTTGTACAGTGGTACGTTTTATAACTTAATTTGTATTATGAAACAGTAAAAAGTTAATTTTTGACTTAGGTATAAATAAAGCCAAATCTCAATTTTGACGTAAATAGGAAAGCTGACTGATGCTACTTAAATTCAGTTATTGAGGACATGGCAAGCAAAATCCATATACACCAGTCTAATATGTACTCAGTGCTTGCTCCTGCTGTATCCTGTGATTACTTCTTCGGAAGACTTTGTCGATACCTCTCGGAGATCGCACTCTTTTTTTTACCGGAATTACAATCTTTTTTATTCCGCCTAAACATTCGCCTGAGATCCTTCATCTTTATCTTTAAACAGAATATACTATACAGTATTTTAAAGTGTTTATATTTTTGGAAGAAGGCATCAATTGTTACTTTCAATTTTTCAGGATGAGAGCTTAAGTTCCTCTTTTTTTCTTCCTCAAAAAAATGTTTTCACATTCCAGACATTTCAGCAGCGATGATTGGATTCAGCGGACGCCGAAAGCAATTCATCAATTTACTATTTTCGAAAAGAACAATATTTCCAAGAAAATTTGAAGCATAAATAATATCAGTTTCCTAAGCATATATCGTAAAGTGCTACTAATTCCCTTAGGAATGAACCTTTCCGGCAATTGAATTGCTCGAGGAACCTTTCCCCTGCGAAAACATTCCAATACGCGATTAGACCGAGAGTTTCTCCATTTTTCGTAGAATAACGAGGTGAACTGATAAAAAGAGTTCCTAAAGGCAAATTTTAAGCAAGAAAGGGAGCAGTGTCTACTTTTTTCGTTTTTTTGGCCTTGAATTTTAGTTCCTGTCCTGTCCAGCAACGGAGTTGTTCACTTCGGAAACGGACACTTACATTTCGGGAGACATCGGCACTGTTCAAATACGTTACGTTTCGTGGTCTATCTCAACGAAAAAGTAATTTTGCTGCCTTTTTTAGTTGCTAAATATGTAATTATTTTAGTGGGGAATTGCAACGTAAAATAATGGGATCGTAGCACAGTGTGTAATTATTCGAGAAATGTTGTGTTGGTGCTATAGTGGAACTAAAAATTCGATAGAGATAATTGATAACGCGATTGTTAATGCTCATCGTACAATCCAGTAAGACTACGCGGGAAAATAATTCCTCGGTTCCCACCATCAAGTCTATATTTCAAGTTTAATAATTTTAGTGAAAATTGAGAAATAAATTATAAAAATAAGATATTTATTCCGAGCAGGAAGACGGAAGGGGAAAATATTGGGAGACGATCGGATATGTTGCAAAATTAGGAGTACAAATAATTATCGTATTGTGTACATACAATACAATAAAATACTAACGTTTTTATTAGGCGTGGTCGAAACTAGAAAGTCTCATCCTTGTGAGAATTAAAAATATGAAATGGATCCAGATTTTAAACTACAATGTAAAGTATCATCATTACAGATTATTTAACAAGTACATAAACGTATTAAAGAGTAAAATTAATTTTCCTCATATTTGAAATAATATACGTATATTCATGAAAAAGTACGTTCATCTACTTGTGAAGAGGAGGAAAGTGAAGGAATACGTTCACATTACGTAAAGGATCGGTACGTCGTGGACGTATTCTACTTAAGGGATCGGTTGAAAGGGAAGGTTACCTTCACACTTCCCCTCACGTTGACCTTTACGTAGCTGACTTTGAGGTCATTCAGACTCTCAAAACCTTTGTGCGCAGGTTGAATTCTTCATATCCGCCGTCATGAATTGTTAACCCTGCCGTTAGTGATTAAAAACTAAATATCATTTCTTTTTTCTTTATGACGTCGCGATAGCGGAAGTGAATCCAGTGGTGAGAAGAGATGTTGGATTGCAACTAGTCTCTTCTGGAGGGTGAAGCCTTCTATCCCTTCCGCCATCGGAGGCAGTAAGTATGTGCAAAAGTACTTTATTATATTTCCTCAATTCGAGGCTAAATCTTAAAATTCCAACCCGAAATCTTTTTTAAGCTTGTATGTACTTGTAAGCTTGTATGTAATTATCGGTCTGGGAGGGAATTAACATCCAGGTCTTCATATCAACGAACAGTCTGTCAGCATGTGGCACGGGAGGCATGTATGGATTCTATTGATTAGTAATGATATCATGGGTGTTATTTACGGCAATTTGACATGATAAAATAGACAATATCAGCATCTCAATCTATATTTTTGCACCAAATCGACACACGGGCTATATATATNTTCGCCTTTGGTGAAAGCTTTCCCGGATTAGATTCCTACTGGGAATCGATTTGTGCGAAATGAACTGAGCTGTTAAAGCACTTTTAACATTGCTACTACTAAATACATGTAAGGTCGATTTTTCGTCTTGTTAAAGACTTTTTTTGTGAAATGTTAATACAAGTACTGATCTAACATTCTCGTTTCTAATGATTCGTTTTCTCGGATCTTAAGTTAAAAATTTGAGGTCGCAAATATTGCAACATTAATTTCTATTGTATATATTTTCGCCTTTTAAGGTTTTTCCTTTATAACGTTTTTCCGCATCTTAAGTATCGTGTTTTAAGTCTCCGCCTAGAATTACTTCCGCTTATAACGTGTCAGCATATGAGAATAAAAGTTACGATTACTGAAAGGAACATAAAAGCTGCACTACCTCTCCTAAGTTCCTGTGTGTTATACGTACATGTGTAATGTAACTCATAAAAGACAGTATATTTGTTTGTTTTGCTTCCAATCATTTAGCCTATTTTCTAGCATATATGCATAGCATCATCTGAATGAGCAGCATTCTCCTCCCCGAACATTTATTTACCACGGCAGTTCTTTATCAGCCATCGTCTTCACCCTACCGTCATACCTTAAGAAAATACCCCTAAAGAATAGTTTTTCCCGGAATTTGATGTTTAATTTGTACAGTGGTACGTTTTATAACTTAATTTGTATTATGAAACAGTAAAAAGTTAATTTTTGACTTAGGTATAAATAAAGCCAAATCTCAATTTTGACGTAAATAGGAAAGCTGACTGATGCTACTTAAATTCAGTTATTGAGGACATGGCAAGCAAAATCCATATACACCAGTCTAATATGTACTCAGTGCTTGCTCCTGCTGTATCCTGTGATTACTTCTTCGGAAGACTTTGTCGATACCTCTCGGAGATCGCACTCTTTTTTTTACCGGAATTACAATCTTTTTTATTCCGCCTAAACATTCGCCTGAGATCCTTCATCTTTATCTTTAAACAGAATATACTATACAGTATTTTAAAGTGTTTATATTTTTGGAAGAAGGCATCAATTGTTACTTTCAATTTTTCAGGATGAGAGCTTAAGTTCCTCTTTTTTTCTTCCTCAAAAAAATGTTTTCACATTCCAGACATTTCAGCAGCGATGATTGGATTCAGCGGACGCCGAAAGCAATTCATCAATTTACTATTTTCGAAAAGAACAATATTTCCAAGAAAATTTGAAGCATAAATAATATCAGTTTCCTAAGCATATATCGTAAAGTGCTACTAATTCCCTTAGGAATGAACCTTTCCGGCAATTGAATTGCTCGAGGAACCTTTCCCCTGCGAAAACATTCCAATACGCGATTAGACCGAGAGTTTCTCCATTTTTCGTAGAATAACGAGGTGAACTGATAAAAAGAGTTCCTAAAGGCAAATTTTAAGCAAGAAAGGGAGCAGTGTCTACTTTTTTCGTTTTTTTGGCCTTGAATTTTAGTTCCTGTCATGCAACGGAGTTGTTCACTTCGGAAACGGACACTTACATTTCGGGAGACATCGGCACTGTTCAAATACGTTACGTTTCGTGGTCTATCTCAACGAAAAAGTAATTTTGCTGCCTTTTTTAGTTGCTAAATATGTAATTATTTTAGTGGGGAATTGCAACGTAAAATAATGGGATCGTAGCACAGTGTGTAATTATTCGAGAAATGTTGTGTTGGTGCTATAGAAAGAAGAGCTGTACGCTGGAAGTGAATATGGTGAGTATAGAGTTAATTTCTATAATCATCAGTTAACTTTTAGTCTCTATTTTAGCCGTTAAAGTTCCTCTATTATGGGGAAAAAAGGGGTTCGAGTTTTCTTTTCACTCTTCGCTCTTTTATTTTTTCGTCTTATAATACGTGTATTTTGCCTATATGCATGTCCTGCTCATTCCACATGGATGCAAGGCATAATCTGATAACGTGTTTAGTAATTTATAGCGCATAGATTGCAACTGTGAATTCGGCTTCGAAGTGACTCTGATCAAACCCATTGTTTTCCGTTTGTTTGATTCATACAATATCAGTATTCATCAGAAGTGTAATATCACTATTTTGCTCCAAATTATAAGTGCTATGATTTCTTATTTGAAGGCGTTACTTGGAGAATTCACATCGGAGAAAGTTAAGAAGGCAGGAAAACATTCCCAGCGTATTTTATTAAATGACCAGCCAAGGCGGTTAATTATTGCGAATTATTTCCATTGCTTAGTTCCTCAATGTACTAAAACTTTTTAAGGTAAAAGTAAATTTAGTTAGCCATATAATTATCTTTTACCCTTCATTTTTAATGAAAAATGTTTAANCTAAATAAAGAAGGAATTTTGTAAAATTTTATCATCTGCAGTTACGAATGCTTTGCATCGACGAATCATAGGGAAACACTAGTGATTAATTAGGAGTTTGTTATTAATCAGCTGTCAACGGGATTTCATAATGATAAAGCGTATAAAAATTATTTTTGTTTTCGTGGAAGCGATATTATTTAAAATAAAGTTTTTAAGAATTTAAACTTGCGTGTAGAGTTCCACAAGAAAGGTATTGAAATAAGCTTCAATTTTGACTAATTCGACAGCCAAAGTTACTGGATTGCATTCACATTTGTTGCTAATGACATATTCCGAATAGCAATCGTTGTCTTGAACAACTCCTGATGCTCGCTAAAAGAAGAGACAGAGCAAGACTGTAATACAATTGAATATATACATATGGCAATGATTTTTTGCTACGGTACATATATCTGTAATAACTTTAACATCCAAAAACGAAAGATATGGAGGGTTGAAGATATCAGAACATTTTGAAGTACTCACTTTTTAATAATGAACCATTACCGGATGAGGCACTATTCTGTACGAATATACGTTACGTATCTTTGTTTTTCGCATATTACGTTTTTCCGCATCGTCGATTTTCCTTGGTCCGATAAAGAAACGTTCAATCGGGATTTCACTGTAATATAAGTAATGGTCGTCCGACATCGAAAGAGTTACAATATGAAAAAAATTCGATAGAGATAATTGATAACGCGATTGTTAATGCTCATCGTACAATCCAGTAAGACTACGCGGGAAAATAATTCCTCGGTTCCCACCATCAAGTCTATATTTCAAGTTTAATAATTTTAGTGAAAATTGAGAAATAAATTATAAAAATAAGATATTTATTCCGAGCAGNTGAACTGATTAATACCTGCTCTCAATTTTAATCATTTTGTGTTGATCATCCAAATCCTTAGGTATCTTAGTGTGAGATTCTGAAGTTTACATGCTTGAATCCAGAAATTTCCAGTGATGACCAGAGGAAGTTCCACTGAAGTCCTGGTTTGATGAACAGAATAAGGTTTATTGGGGATAGTTGTCGAAACTACACAGTACAGAAGATCATCATTATTATAATTTTTCAATTGAAATCAGAAAAAAAATCCTTTACATTTTTATCACTCTTTCTATTAGTTGAGCATTAGCAATGAAATTTCCACGTATTCAAATTGTTTTACATGCAAAAATGACTGTTTCATAATGAAATATAATGTATAATCCATCAGAGTGATTCATTGCAATATTATGTCATATCACCACCTTTTGTCAACCCCTGCCATTCACGTAAAGGCCAAAATAAGAATAGTCGCATGAAATGGAGACAACATGAAAAGAAGAAAAAGTGATTAAAGATTCTTTTTTGGTCATCATATTTCTGTTTAAAAACGCGAGAATTTTGATAAAATAAATAAAAGTTTTAAGGTTGTAAACATACGATCCTCCTGACGACTAATTCCATTATTGAATCCGTTCTGAAGCATTTTCTACTTAGAATACATTGAGACCCATATAAAATAATTAGTAAGACTAAATAAAGAAGGAATTTTGTAAAATTTTATCATCTGCAGTTACGAATGCTTTGCATCGACGAATCATAGGGAAACACTAGTGATTAATTAGGAGTTTGTTATTAATCAGCTGTCAACGGGATTTCATAATGATAAAGCGTATAAAAATTATTTTCGTTTGTATGCATGTCTGCATGCCTTCGTTGAATGGCAGGGGGTAAATGAACAATGACTCTGCTTCCCTAATAGATTACTGGCATGTATCAAAGTAGAATGTGGAGTAAATTACAAGGAAATTTCATGTCCCCTTTGTTACATTTACAATTTAATGTTTGTGTGTGGTACTTACGGAATTAGTGTAGTACATATAAATTTTTACTTTTCATTGTTTCTTAACGGGCAGTTCCTCTATATTAAGTGTGGGTGTATACCATTGAATGTTCGCCTAAAACTAGAGAACCAGTCGTTGTAAAGTATGCATACTTACACATTTTAAAAAAACCGACGACGCGCAGATTTCTTGTAGTATCTACTGGTCTCAGGTCAGGTAGGCGAGTCAATGTGATCTCATAAGATATACGTGTAAATTTCATTTTAATCGTTTCCGGGCTCTATTTCTATTGCAAAACAGAAAAAGAATCATCGCACTAACTTGAGAAGATTTTCGTAAAGTAATTTTATAGAAACATATCTTACCTTCGATTGAAGATTTCTGCTGCAAATTATGAAAACTTTCATTAGATATTGGGGTTTTCATAGAAAATTCTCGTTTCCCATAACCTGTCCCAATGAGCTATTTTCACATGAGAGATGTTTCTCTTTTGTACGAATAGGACTACTGTATTTAATTCAATCTCTGTTTGAGAATTAACGGGCTCTTATGCTAGCTTCTCACATATATCTTCTAAAATAATCAATCTCAAAAATTGCGATGGTTAACTCCCAAAGAACACGCTTTTAAAAGCAAAGAAAACAACTTCCTTTAGAAAGCCTCGAACCCGGGAAGGCGTTAAACAGGTTGGCTAGACCACGAACTTCTATTATACCTTAATATCGGAGTGTCGGCCTTACATTATATTTAATGCTTCTATTATTTCTTTTAGTTAGATAGTTTTATGCTGAATTAAATCTAAAGATATTCTTAAAGGTCGAATATGATATAAATCTTGCTTCTTGATAACTCTATTGGAGCAAATAATCGGGTTCGAACAGTTTGATATGTTCGCTGAGAAACCGGAACTGAATTCTAATTTCAAGCTTTAATTAAATTGCAGATAAACTGGAACGGTGATAATTCTGGATCGAAGCCTTGCTTAGAAGAGGTAGATATTTTTTATCATGTTATTCCCAGAAANCAAAAATGACTGTTTCATAATGAAATATAATGTATAATCCATCAGAGTGATTCATTGCAATATTATGTCATATCACCACCTTTTGTCAACCCCTGCCATTCACGTAAAGGCCAAAATAAGAATAGTCGCATGAAATGGAGACAACATGAAAAGAAGAAAAAGTGATTAAAGATTCTTTTTTGGTCATCATATTTCTGTTTAAAAACGCGAGAATTTTGATAAAATAAATAAAAGTTTTAAGGTTGTAAACATACGATCCTCCTGACGACTAATTCCATTATTGAATCCGTTCTGAAGCATTTTCTACTTAGAATACATTGAGACCCATATAAAATAATTAGTAAGACTAAATAAAGAAGGAATTTTGTAAAATTTTATCATCTGCAGTTACGAATGCTTTGCATCGACGAATCATAGGGAAACACTAGTGATTAATTAGGAGTTTGTTATTAATCAGCTGTCAACGGGATTTCATAATGATAAAGCGTATAAAAATTATTTTCGTTTAGTATATCTACACCTACGTATGTCTGCATGCCTTCGTTGAATGGCAGGGGGTAAATGAACAATGACTCTGCTTCCCTAATAGATTACTGGCATGTATCAAAGTAGAATGTGGAGTAAATTACAAGGAAATTTCATGTCCCCTTTGTTACATTTACAATTTAATGTTTGTGTGTGGTACTTACGGAATTAGTGTAGTACATATAAATTTTTACTTTTCATTGTTTCTTAACGGGCAGTTCCTCTATATTAAGTGTGGATGTATACCATTGAATGTTCGCCTAAAACTAGAGAACCAGTCGTTGTAAAGTATGCATACTTACACATTTTAAAAAAACCGACGACGCGCAGATTTCTTGTAGTATCTACTGGTCTCAGGTCAGGTAGGCGAGTCAATGTGATCTCATAAGATATACGTGTAAATTTCATTTTAATCGTTTCCGGAAAAAGAATCATCGCACTAACTTGAGAAGATATTCATAAAGTAATTTTATAGAAACATATCTTACCTTCGATTGAAGATTTCTGCTGCAAATTGTGAAAACTTTCATTACATTTTGGGGTAATCATAGAAAATTCTCGTTTTCCATAACCTGTCCCAATGAGCTATTTTCACATGAGAGATGTTTCTCTTTTGTACGAATAGGACTACTGTATTTAATTCAATCTCTGTTTGAGAATTAACGGGCTCTTATGCTAGTTAGGAGTACAAATAATTATCGTATTGTGTACATACAATACAATAAAATACTAACGTTTTTATTAGGCGTGGTCGAAACTAGAAAGTCTCATCCTTGTGAGAATTAAAAATATGAAATGGATCCAGATTTTAAACTACAATGTAAAGTATCATCATTACAGATTATTTAACAAGTACATAAACGTATTAAAGAGTAAAATTAATTTTCCTCATATTTGAAATAATATACGTATATTCATGAAAAAGTACGTTCATCTACTTGTGAAGAGGAGGAAAGTGAAGGAATACGTTCACATTACGTAAAGGATCGGTACGTCGTGGACGTATTCTACTTAAGGGATCGGTTGAAAGGGAAGGTTACCTTCACACTTCCCCTCACGTTGACCTTTACGCAGCTGACTTTGAGGTCATTCAGACTCTCAAAACCTTTGTGCGCAGGTTGAATTCTTCATATCCGCCGTCATGAATTGTTAACCCTGCCGTTAGTGATTAAAAACTAAATATCATTTCTTTTTTCTTTATGACGTCGCGATAGCGGAAGTGAATCCAGTGGTGAGAAGAGATGTTGGATTGCAACTAGTCTCTTCTGGAGGGTGAAGCCTTCTATCCCTTCCGCCATCGGAGGCAGTAAGTATGTGCAAAAGTACTTTATTATATTTCCTCAATTCGAGGCTAAATCTTAAAATTCCAACCCGAAATCTTTTTTAAGCTTGTATGTACTTGTAAGCTTGTATGTAATTATCGGTCTGGGAGGGAATTAACATCCAGGTCTTCATATCAACGAACAGTCTGTCAGCATGTGGCACGGGAGGCATGTATGGATTCTATTGATTAGTAATGATATCATGGGTGTTATTTACGGCAATTTGACATGATAAAATAGACAATATCAGCATCTCAATCTATATTTTTGCACCAAATCGACACACGGGCTATATATATTCATCAAATATGGCACTAAAGCCACAAAAGGTTCGCCATGCCTTGCCCTATTCTATTACTGTAGTGCACTGCCCTCGGAAAAAAATGTGACTTTTAAGAGACCAGTCCTAGCATCGGCTGATTTAAAAAAATGGACGCATAATATCTAAGAGAGGTGAGCAAGATCTCTCAAGCCATGTTTCAGTTGTTTAACTTCTTAGAAGAGCGTCTGAAGTTGAATTTCCATGTGTTTTGTTTGACAGGGACTGGGATAAATGCGCGTTGAAGGGAAAGTCTCCAGCGGGAGCGNAGGTATCAGAGTCTTCAATGAAATAATTTGATGCGTTGATTAGAAGATGTACTCTGTGGAGCAGCTGTCAAACTCCTGCACCGTCGCAGTCCCTTTTAAGGGTTCTGATGGATTACACAAGAAATAGAGGTAAAGTATACCTTGGTTTCGTAATATTTATGTATATTTCACATCTTAATTTTTATTACAAGAGAAAATGACGTTGTACGTTATATTTTATGTTATTTGTAGAATAAGAAAAGGTTATATTGTGGTGAAATATTTTACTTTTCTTTAATCATTAATCGTTGAAAACGTTTTCTTTTTCAGTTGAATGATAATTATTCAAGCCTACTCTAAAGAAATGAAAACTATTTCCTGTTGAACAATACTGACTTAAACTATATAACCGTGTTTGATTTGATGCATCTACTATTTCAATACTTACTTTTGATTGTCCTGAATCTCCTAAAAATCTTTGAACAGATGAATTTACCGGTGAGTAGAGTCATTGATTTGTATCGCACACTAGACTGGCAGCAAAATAAAGCGGTGAATCATTCTTTGAATGATTTAATAAAGACTTTTTATGGCAGTTGGGATACATTATTAATGATTTTCGGCGATATCATTATGATATTTCTCTTATTTTTTGATAATATGCGACTTTCAAAGTATTATCTCCTTTCTTCCACTACCGGTGCGCTCAGTCTTTCTTCAAATGATGTTCATAACAACCAAGGATCTGAAATTAAAAATTAAATCGTTAAGAAAAAATAAACACATTCTACTTTGACTAGGGATCATAGGCATGACTGATATTTTTCTCCTTTGTGAACTGATTAATACCTGCTCTCAATTTTAATCATTTTGTGTTGATCATCCAAATCCTTAGGTATCTTAGTGTGAGATTCTGAAGTTTACATGCTTGAATCCAGAAATTTCCTGTGATGACCAGAGGAAGTTCCACTGAAGTCCTGGTTTGATGAAGATTCATATGTGAGAAAGACCCATCAGTGGCTCTGCAGTGTTCTATGAGTATCATCTCTAGTCCAGTGGAGCCATCGGACAAGTGCTGAACTGTTGTCGTGACTGTATGGAGAAAGGAAAAAAGAAATTGCAAAGGTACAGATATACTTCTTTTAAATTTGATATTTCTGCGTGAAGATTTTGGCTCTTATTTCTATTATTATTAAGTTGCATGGATAAGCTCTTGAGTAGTGACACTTTCACAAATGAACATAAAGGGATGCACATGGCTTACAAAGTCTCGACAATTTCTTATTACTTTTTGTGTTGAAATGAATCGTTTTGATAAAAGATGGTGGCATGACCATGACTCGCTCCCCAATCCGTAACATAAGCCAAATCCCCTATCATATCAGTGGCGCGACATTAGAATTCGTTAGTCAATACAAATATTTAGGCACTTTCAGTTATAACTTATCGTTTAAGATGCACCTTCAAGTGGTGTCAGCCGATAGAACTCCCAAGTTATATAACCGCATTCTCAGGTATAGTCAAGGTAGAGTCAAAGTGGAGGCTAATGTTCATCCGTAACTTGAGCGTTGCTTCGGTGAGTGGGAACTTGAATGGCTCTTGGAGATCGAGTACAACGTAGAGCGGCTGCGAAGAAAGACCACTGGTTCAATAGCAGTGTATCAGAGATAATCGTCATCGGCTGGGAATCTCTTAAGGAGAGAAGAACCAAATATAGTCATAAACTACTCGAGATATTATCAACTAGTGATTTACATGCTGTAATACGCGACATCGTTATTCCTGCTCTTAGCGAACTATTTTCTAAGCCAGATTAAAGTGAGAATGGATAGCTATTATTAGTCTTTTTAAAGATTTCATTTTTCGCCGAGGTAAGGGAGGACTTATATTTTGCAAACCTTTGACGAAAAAAATTCTTGTTAAGTATTTTGGCAAGAAAAATAAAACTGTATTGATTATTTAATAGAACAAAAGGATGAGTCAAAGGATCTGCGCATTTAAATTGCAATGTCATATTTTTTACCCATGCTACCCAAATATGTTATTTAAGTGAAAAATATGTAAAATTTTAGATTAATAAAATACAGTGTTCAGACAGTGAAGTATGATTAAATGAAAACGAATATGCCTGTCGAATGATGAAGATACACACAATCATCTGTTGAAGGAATCAAAGATCACTTTCGAATGTATTTTGTTTGTTAATAATATTCTTTCTCTCTTCTTTTAGAAAACATCTGCTATCTTTGTCTTTTAAGTATTCAGCCCCAAAAGTCTGTCTGAATATCAGTCCCTTTTGAATAAACTAACGAAAGCAATTAGAGAAAATGAGCCTCACTGCCCTAAAAAGGAACGTGGTAATTTTCTTTCCTTTCCTCTTTGAGCAAGGATTAATGATTGAAAATGCAACGTAAAAACAGAACATTAGCCCCGTGAATTACACTTTTCTGGCATTTAATAAGGATCGACAATAATTAATTCAGAATCATTTGGCACCACCTCAGTAGCTTTCATTTTATCCCAGCCATGAAGAAAATCGAGGGAAAAGCTCACGGATGATGCAACTTTCGTTAGAAATTCATAAAACAATTCACTGATTTACATCAAATTGGTTCAATTAAGAAAATGCTATGAAATATATCCCCAACCTATCAAAGTAGACTGAAACACAAATGGTCATGAAGTTTGTAATGATCGTAAAATTATATCTTTATCGACAGAAAACTTGTAATTTATTTTGTGATACAGTACGGAATGCATTTCTACATTTTGACTCGTTTTGTTTATGGTTGTCAGAAATTGAAAGATAGAAGGAAATGATGGATTCTTGATACCTACATTTATCTTGTCTCTTTGTATTTACTTCCATGAAAAGTGTTAATTATAAGGCAAAAGATGCTCACCTCCCTTCTTACCTAGTTTGTCTGATTTACAGCGTAAAACTTTTGGTAGCTAATGGCTTATGGTGTAGGTATCGATGATCCTTCCAGCCTTTGCTCTTCTTAGGCAGACCTGCATAATGAAAGGAATGTGTGTTGCGGTAAGATGAAACAAATTAGAAGGGAGTTGTGGGCTAGGAGGAATCAGGGATTAATATTCACTTTCTTCTGAGGTTAAACGTTACTTAAAATACCACTAATAATAATTTCAAAGGTTAATTAAGACTTCCAAATAGCTTATTGCTTCCCAAGGAACTTCATTTCAACCTACTGAGCTCTGTACTTAAAAAAATCTACAATTAGGGCAAGTGAAGTATGGTCTTTCAACCCATTTTGATTCTATCTGTAAATATAATCAAACTTATCTTGTATTTGAATGTTAACCGATTAAATAAATTCAGGAATGTCTGAACCACTTACTGTAATCGTACTTACTTGCATATTCTGGTAACACCGACGTTATTATTAAAATTTCGAGGAATTCCCAAAGAGAAAACACTATCTGGAGTACTTCTACCATTTTATACACCGCTACCAAATAATTATGATTTAAAATTCACATCATAACCAGTATGACACGCACATGATAGTCACGAGACCAATCCGACGTATTACCGCGGTTCTGCGAAGAATAGAATTGTGGTATTGAAATTTCTGACTAACGTAACTTGCTTTACTCATCCCGTGACTTCCGTAGTTCTCAGTATTCTGCTCAATGGCTGTCTCATAGTCCGTGGTCGAGTTTTTTAGCTGCCTTTCGTATTTTTCCAGAGGATGTGAAATGGCAAGGAACAGAATTTTTCAGCAGATACTCTGCATTACACACAGTGATTTTAAAAAGTGTGAATGGAGTTAGTGAGAACACTGGATTCCCTTTATTACTCTTTCCAAGTTTGGGTTACCTGTT
>KZ308716.1:515777-528104 GCA_000376725.2 Ladona fulva | reverse complement strand
GACATCGATTTTTATCGAGTTTGAGACACGTTATCTCAGGCAATATTCCATTGACGAAAACAAAACTTGGTATTCTTACACAACCTCTGTTGCTCCATTACACAAAATAATAAGAACATTTTTATGAGCTAATTCCACCAAGAAAATTTGAAGCTAAATAGTCCCAAAAGATTGGCTCGAAAAAAATTTAGTAACTCTACAGTCGAAGCGTTCACGAGAACGGATAAGAATAGGGGCTGCATACGTATACGGGAATCTAAGGACGAACAGTCTGATGATATTTTGGGGAAAAACTATGCCTAATCAAATTTAATGAAGGTATAAAAGATTCATCCTCCTTTCGCTCCAAATATGCTACGTTTTCATTTGATAATTTCCTAGACTGTATCCATTATTTTTATTTACTGGCAAGAGGATACGAAGAATACAAAATCTTCGAAAACAAAATGTTCTTCAGAACATGTTGCAACTGTTAACGTTTCTTTGATGACTGAGCCTGATGTTTTAATTCGATAGAGCTTAAATTATGAGAATACCGCCTTATTTCCGAATTCTAATTGCAGATTGAACCATTCACAATTAAGTTTTAAAGTAAATTTGACCCTAGTGGTGCTTCCATCTGTTGAAGTAAATGGTAACATACTCCTGGATGATCTTTTGGGAAAATGGCGAATCAAGAAAAAATCTTTTTTATTTTGCTCCAACCTTGTTTTCCCTAGCCTGATATCATTTATTCGAATCAAGACAAATTTGGTTGAAAGATCATTTGTCGTGTTTCTTGCTGCTTTGTAATCTTGGAGATGGGTTTACGAATTTTTTTTGTAATCTTCATTATTGTAATTGAGGGCTTTATTTGAAATAATACAAGCAATTTGCGTATAATTCCAAGAAAACGTACGCAGCAGCATGGGGTTGCATTCGAGGTATGGAATTTTTAATTCATATCTTCCTCCTTACGAAAATAGTCCTATTTTAATTAACTTCACGCTAGGAATATTGTTAGTATTGTAGTTGTTTCTTAAGTTTCCTAAAATATTTATAAGTATATTTCTGTGTATGTATTACACATTTACGCATAATTAAGCATGGTATAAAATTTCCCTTACGTTACATTTTAACTCCCTTTTGCTGCTTATTATTTTAATAATCCATCATTGTGTTGCATTATTCCTCATTTCCTTATTTCTATGAGCCCTTTTCCCCTCTGATCTTCGATCAAATCTATAATCTCCAACGAATCTCCTCATCTTTTTCCCCTTAATTCCAATGCATTTGGATTTGAAGAGACCTTACAGAAATATTCATCGTTCTATTGAAGACCCAATCTCTGATTTCCTATTCCATCTCATCCTTTCTCTTTCTGGAAGCCGAACAGTCATCAACCTTTAATCCTCTCAGTTTCAGCCTCTCATCCTCTCGTTAGTTGAGATTTTGCTGCACAAGAGAAGAGAATCATTGATTGCCGTAGAATGAGAGAGAATCTTAGAGGAATACCCTATATAAAATTTATAGAATGCGAGATATTGGCCGTTGAAATTTTATTTCATTTGCGGTAATGCAAAAAATGTTGAATCGTAATGCAAGGTTAATGAATTTTTTCTAGAGCAATTAACTTACTTTTTCTTATCATGATAAAATTAATGCAGGTATCATAGTTGTCATATATAATTTAATGCTAAGATACGAAATAATATAATGAATTACGAATAAACTCTATAAATATGTGTCTGCAATTCTATGATCCTAGATCTGCAATTCTATGATCCTTTAATATTCATTTTTAATGTTTAGATTTAGAAAAAAATTGAGTTAGTGGGAAAATTTAAGTGGACCCTATATTACTGCTAAGAAGCATAAGCAGTTGATAAACGTATTGATGTCAGTTATAAACCTAATCATTATAAAATGTAGAACGTTACTTCTCGTATAATTAGGAATACAGAATGAAATAAGTTCTAAGCTAAAGAGTTACTCACTGACGTCATAGTTGAATTTTTCTTGTTTCTTCGTCTCCTTGTATCACTATTAGTAGATTTAAGTATTAGCATTTAGGAAGGTATTACTGGTGACAGTTTGGAACATTTACTTGAAAGACGATGCAATGTCCAGCTCGCTTTTACATTTTAAATACTTTCTAACTATTAAATCGATATCAATAGCTGTGATGAATCTAAAATGCTCGACAATACTACATTCTGAGTATGCATTAGAGTATTGAATCGTATTTTATATAATAGCAAGTAATCGCCCCGGTCAAGCATGACGGAACTTAGTTTTAAAAAATATCTATTATCCTCCTAAGCACAAAAGAATCCTTCGTAAGATTATCGTAACTCAATACATTTCTTACCATTATTTATAATATTTATTCTACTGTTTTCAAGTCAGGAAAGCCTACTTCACTTAATTTTTATATGAAAATTATAAGAACTAGTTATCCCCGAGTACTTATATGGGATAATTCATGAAATCAACATTCAACAATGGCTTTAGTCGTCAAAGGGATGGGTTGTTTATTTCCAAAATATTTTACGAATTTTTATCAAAGTTCTCGCAATTTAAAAATTATATGAGTGATTCAAGACTAAAATAAGATTCTATACCATTTTTCTGTCTTTAGACACTTGGTTCAATTTCGTAGGACCATTGTTTCTAATTTAATTTTGTAAAAGAAACGACCTCTGCAAGTCATGAAAACGTAATTTACGTTCATCTCTTATGGAAACGTATTATGGGCTCCTGGGTTCGAACTCGGGCCTTTACAGAGATGGGAATAGTTTTCCTGAGGGATTCAGCATCATAGAAACCCAATGCAGTTTGTTTCAGATATCTAAGTCAAGCCGTTTCTGAGATAAATAGGGGAACGGACAGACGGCTTCCAATATCATAATTTGTTAATAGTGGTGGGGGGCATAGGATTAGTCTTTTAGTCCGATTTTCTGATTTTGCAAAGACACCATGATCATTTCAAATTTGCTGAACTCTGACCCGAACTCACGAACTAGTTCAGTATCATTTTGGTAAAATTTTATTTAAACGTATAATTTATCTTCCTAAGATTTCATTCCACAATGTTTTAAAATCCGTGGCAAATTTGAAGCCCAGGTACCCAAAAAAATTTTCTAAATCGAATTACCCACGATTGCAAAAACTTAGTCATTCTGAACCTGTTTAAGAGCAAAGAAGAAAATACTTCTATAAATAATTCTCCGCGTGTAATCTCCGCTCAGTATATGTCCCTCAAGGTTCTAATTTAAGGAAAATTTTGGCTATTGTCTAAGTGAATTCTCTATTCGTATGAAAACAATTTCAAGATAGTTTCTATGAAAGCAATGCACAAAAGAAAGAACAGCGACATAAACTGCATGAAAAACCTGTCATCACTGCTTAGGATAATTATTCTCTAAATATGGTTATGACAGAGAAAAAAATCTATATCCCAAAAAGTAAAGAAAATTCTTCTGCACTTCCTTTATTTAAAATTCCTTAAATTTTTCTGCTACTTCCATTTATGTTTAATTGGCTTCCATAACATTTAAGTTCAATATTTTAAAATTTATGAGATTTTAAGCATCGCAGTGTGGGATAAATCATCGCAGATAAGGGATCCTTCAGAAATTCGACCTATATTTTTATGACAAATGAATTAAATATACGTTACACAGATATTTACTATATTTACGCTGCAATTTTTACTTTATTTACGCTGCTTGTGTGTACCTTATCTAATTAAATGGAATAACTGCTGTGGAAAAGTAAATATCTGTGTAATATCATGAATTTTCACAATATCACGGCCACCTCCGTAGATGTTAAATGAATTGCATTCTCCTTTACTGTAATTAAAAAGGTATGTACGATTTAGCTAAAAATAAAATATTCAAATAGTAAAATATTCTAAAAATAAAACATTCAAATAAAAAAGTCTGCTTATGTTACTTTTTACTGCTTAAGTTACTTTAAGAATGACTGCTAAAATCATACTAAAATATTAAGAAAAAAAAAGAGAAAAATCTCGTGGATCATTAGTACCCTTGATGTTAACTACGACGAGTTACTAATGTATTCTGTTTCCTGAAGGGTGTGGCCCACCACTCGGCAAGGCGACCATGAAACATTGGATTAGATTCTTTCGTAAGTCGTTGTTACTGACTAGAAAAACTGGAATGCGCTTTAACCTTAATATATACAGCAATGTCCACTCTTTCTAGTCATCTGGACTTGGTTTCAAAGGCATATATTAACGGAAACGTATGGGGAATTTCATTACTCTCCGTGGTGAATCCTCCCTCACATCTTTCTCATAATTCATTTTCTCTGCAGGAAAATGTATACAAGATATCCAGCTTTTAGTGCCTCTTCTGGAATTGGCTGCTTGTATATACCTTAGCTAATTAACTTCCCGCCAGTCTCTGCTTTCCACCATGCGCAACAGGACGTTAGTCCAAGAGGGCAGTTCTTATATTTGGGCTCCTCACCCCTCACTCACCTGTGCTTTCACCTGGTTCAAGTTGTTCTTTTCATTGCCATCTACTCCTACATATGTACCCTGTAAGCCGCCGGCGTGTAGTAGGGAGTGCATACCATGACTCCCTTTCGATCGATTTCCCGAATCGATTAACTTCGCGCATTGTTCGCGGAAAATATGAAATTTTGTAACGATGTGTTCTAGAATCTAATTCTTTGATTTTTCTCTTGATATTAGAAAGACCTATGTAACAGAAAGATGCGAATGGCAGCTAAATCTTCTAAGAATATACTTTTCCTGTAATTAAATAAAGGAAGCCTTTGCTTGAATTTTCTCTAAGAGATTCTCGTCCTGTTTCCTGAAGCATTTGAGTACCTCTCACTGATTTGTCGTAACATTTTTAACGAAATGTATCGTCTTTCGCTGTCCTTTTTCTGATTCTCGAATGAAAAACTTTTCAAAAGGATCCCATACACTACACGCAGAATGACAATTCAAGGTAAGACCTATGCAACGCAACTTAACGGACTTTTTCTTCCGCTCCTATCGGCTATTCTCTTCATGAATTCGAGTTTCCTAAGTGCTCGTCCACTTACATCACGTGTAATTAAATAAAGGAAGCCTTTGCTTGAATTTTCTCTAAGAGATTCTCGTCCTGTTTCCTGAAGCATTTGAGTACCTCTCACTGATTTGTCGTAACATTTTTAACGAAATGTATCGTCTTTCGCTGTCCTTTTTCTGATTCTCGAATGAAAAACTTTTCAAAAGGATCCCATACACTACACGCAGAATGACAATTCAAGGTAAGACCTATGCAACGCAACTTAACGGACTTTTTCTTCCGCTCCTATCGGCTATTCTCTTCATGAATTCGAGTTTCCTAAGTGCTCGTCCACTTACATCACGTGTAATTAAATAAAGGAAGCCTTTGCTTGAATTTTCTCTAAGAGATTCTCGTCCTGTTTCCTGAAGCATTTGAGTACCTCTCACTGATTTGTCGTAACATTTTTAACGAAATGTATCGTCTTTCGCTGTCCTTTTTCTGATTCTCGAATGAAAAACTTTTCAAAAGGATCCCATACACTACACGCAGAATGACAATTCAAGGTAAGACCTATGCAACGCAACTTAACGGACTTTTTCTTCCGCTCCTATCGGCTATTCTCTTCATGAATTCGAGTTTCCTAAGTGCTCGTCCACTTACATCACGGATGTGGGTATCCCGTGCTAAGTTATTCGTGAGGGTTATTCGAAGATATTTCACCGATTCTGCTATTGAAAATGTTTACCCAAGGAGACTTACGAATAATCATTGGCCAAAAGTTACTTTCTAAGGAGTTAATAACACAGGATTTCTCTACATTGAGCTCTAATTTCCAATCACAGCACCATTTCATAATTCCGTCTAAATCATTTGACAGGGTTAATCTATCCTCTGCGATTCCAATTTTCCTATAAGTCACCGTGTCGTCCGTAAATATCCTCACGTAACTATTAATTTTATTGCCTAAGTCGTTGATGTATACTAAAAATAGTACAATTTTTTTACACTACCTCGCGGCAGGCCTGAGGTCACTTAAGCTAGGTTGGAAGTAATACAATCCAGTACTGCTTGTTTTTATCTGTCTGAGAAAAAGTCCTTATTCCAGTTTATTACTTCTCCATTAATACCCGCGACTTTTAGTTTGTTTAGTAATTTATTATGTGGAACTTCAAATGCTTTCAGAAAATCCAGTCGTGTCGCTATTTTTCACACTTGTTATTCCATTAAAAATATTTCATTGACTTGCCTTTCATTTTCGGGCGAATTCAAGACATCGGGAACTAACAACGCCAGCTGAGACTCGTAGGATCGTGTCTTACGAAAATAATGTTGATTTATACTCTGAATTAGGACGGTTCTAGAAAGTCCATCGAAGTATTAATAATTATATGTTTGAATGATTTACCACTCAAAGACATTAAAGAGATAGGCCTTAATTCGCTGGATCCTCCTTTAAAGGTCTTTTGAAAATTGGAGTAATATTCGCAATTTCCAATTTTTTTGGAACTTGTCTTCGCTCACAGACCTTTCAAATATTACTTTTAGGAGGAAGGATCACTTCAGACTGATCAATTTCCGGTATGGTACTTAATGTAGATACTTTTGTTCTTGAATCCGCTACGGAAAAAACATTTAAGACGTTAACTTTGCAGTTGGAATCGTTAATTATGTTGCCAATACTATCTTTTAACGAACTTACTGTTTGCTCATTACCTTAAACCTGACGCATGCATTGCTAAAAGGCTTCAGGTTCCTCATCTAAGTATTCACATAGGATCTTATTTTTAAATTACTGGATGGAATCTTGCATGGTTCGTTTCGTTTATGATTTCGATTATTTTTAACTGCCCTTTACTTGATCCGTGTTGATATTGTTAGGATGCCCCGCATAGGCTTTTACTCTCGAATACACACGCCTCCGTTTCTGTAGAGCTTTTCTTGTCCCTATATAGTACCACGAAGGATCAATTCTTTTTTATATTTAGAGGGTAAAGATTTATCCATAAGATGCGCAATCCCCAAAATACTAATTCCAGACGTCCTCGGTATTCAAACTCGTCGCGCGCGCTTTATACGTAGGAAAGTTCGGTAAACAATTTGTTGAGAAATCCTTTAAATAAACCTTGGAGTACAGATACTTATTATTTTATACTTAATCAATGAATAGGTATTTGGTGTCTTACCAACTTAATATCCTAATCAGCAACAACAAGTTTGTGAACAAATAAATCATCATGTAAACAGATGTATTTACTATTCCCTCGTGCGTATTTGTAATAGTATTCTTATTTCCTTTCCTCATGGCTCTTTAGCTATGTGATGAAACGAATTTCTTTGTGTTACACTTAGTAATTTTCTACTAGTGTCACCATATTTTAAGTTCAAGATTTACCCAGTCGATGTCAGAAAGATAAATATCCCCTCCAATTAAAGTTATGCTATCGTTATCGCGAACAAAATCTCATTTCTTCCGATAAGGCGACGCTAAACCTGACGTAAAGATTTGGGTAGCCGATAAAGAGAAAGCACATTTATATTAGGCTCATTGGAATGACTAATCGTGCACCAAACGCTGTCAATGTTTCCGTTTCAAAACGAATGTTTCCGTTTCAAAACGTAGGTGACCTTATCTGAAGTGAACTTTTGACTGCTATGAATATTCCGCCACCTATTTTATCGTGATGAACTTTACGATAGATATTCAATCTATAGAGAATACTTCGTAGTCGCTAATTACATCTGTAAGCCAGCTTAATGTACCTATGATAATAACTGAATTGTAAGTTCGGGTCGAAATGCTCTAGATAGGTAATAAATTATTAACATAGAAGGAAGGGTGACGAGTTGAGACTATAAAAGAAATGTATACGCAACTTTTTCCTCATTGACTCGCATCTCTAATTCTCTTAAGTTAGGACCATTCCCACTGACGTACTTTTAAGTATAAAAAATACCTACAGTTCTCGTAAATCCTACGAGCCACCCCTCTCGCCCTGGAACAATATAATGAATCATAGTGCAGTTCATTACCTTGTATGTATCGTAATAATCTCTGACGGGACCTTCATTCATGTTTTGTTTCATTCAGTCTTTCCATATATTTTCTTCTCTGTTTCGCTCTGCGGGCGTATTCTGTGATTTTTCTTCTGCGTTATCTATGTGTTTGCTTCAGGACGACCGAATAAGTACGCTTCTCAAGTGCCATCCGCATGGATAATGTTGATTTCAATGATAGAATCTGTAAGCTGACTTAATCTGCACGTTGTAGTACTGAGCGATAAAACCTTTGAATCATGATATTTGCTGTTTCATCCCTCATTTTTTAAATAGTATTTACATTAACTCCGCTGTGTGTGAGAGAGAGAGAGGGCGGAAAGTGATTTATGACTAACGACGAAAACTGCCATTATTCGAGCATTAAAGACCTTAATATTTAAGATTAATACCGGATCTTAATTAATTGAGAGAACGGTAGTTATCATTGCGATCGATTTCACTAACCGTTAAAGTAACGCACTGGGATCGAATAATTGACAATGGGAACAAGGTGAAAAAGTTAAAAGGGTACATTTTGAATTCAAGCAAAAAGATACGTTGACGTCGGCTGGACGAAATAATCGCCTCTCGTGCTTGAATGCACACTCATCAATCAAAAACCTTAACTTTGTACATTTTAAAATATTTACATCGGTCTAAGTGAACTAAATAGCTAAAAGTTCATTCTATATTTTATAGCGATTATTTTGATATTTCGAGAATTTCAGTACATGCTCCCCCTTGAAAGAATCGTAACGGATTTCATTATTACCATTATAAGATAAACGAATCCTAACTCCGAATAACTAATTTTATAAAATGAAGAGAAAATCAATCCAAGGTGTAGAAATGTTCATCGTACCTGTTTTAAAATATTCCACGGATTAACACGGCTACAGCAACCGCTTGATTCGTTCTTCAAACTTGGCGCTCGTTCAAATCAATATCTGGGAAGCAAGGTATGCGTTTTAGTTCGACTACGTAGTGGCTAGAGGACACTACCATCCATTGCCAGTTATTTAAAATTTAGGGCTATCATCATCTACTCATATTCCTTATATTTTAAAGCTTTTTCNAATTGTAAGTTCGGGTCGAAATGCTCTAGATAGGTAATAAATTATTAACATAGAAGGAAGGGTGACGAGTTGAGACTATAAAAGAAATGTATACGCAACTTTTTCCTCATTGACTCGCATCTCTAATTCTCTTAAGTTAGGACCATTCCCACTGACGTACTTTTAAGTATAAAAAATACCTACAGTTCTCGTAAATCCTACGAGCCACCCCTCTCGCCCTGGAACAATATAATGAATCATAGTGCAGTTCATTACCTTGTATGTATCGTAATAATCTCTGACGGGACCTTCATTCATGTTTTGTTTCATTCAGTCTTTCCATATATTTTCTTCTCTGTTTCGCTCTGCGGGCGTATTCTGTGATTTTTCTTCTGCGTTATCTATGTGTTTGCTTCAGGACGACCGAATAAGTACGCTTCTCAAGTGCCATCCGCATGGATAATGTTGATTTCAATGATAGAATCTGTAAGCTGACTTAATCTGCACGTTGTAGTACTGAGCGATAAAACCTTTGAATCATGATATTTGCTGTTTCATCCCTCATTTTTTAAATAGTATTTACATTAACTCCGCTGTGTGTGAGAGAGAGAGAGGGCGGAAAGTGATTTATGACTAACGACGAAAACTGCCATTATTCGAGCATTAAAGACCTTAATATTTAAGATTAATACCGGATCTTAATTAATTGAGAGAACGGTAGTTATCATTGCGATCGATTTCACTAACCGTTAAAGTAACGCACTGGGATCGAATAATTGACAATGGGAACAAGGTGAAAAAGTTAAAAGGGTACATTTTGAATTCAAGCAAAAAGATACGTTGACGTCGGCTGGACGAAATAATCGCCTCTCGTGCTTGAATGCACACTCATCAATCAAAAACCTTAACTTTGTACATTTTAAAATATTTACATCGGTCTAAGTGAACTAAATAGCTAAAAGTTCATTCTATATTTTATAGCGATTATTTTGATATTTCGAGAATTTCAGTACATGCTCCCCCTTGAAAGAATCGTAACGGATTTCATTATTACCATTATAAGATAAACGAATCCTAACTCCGAATAACTAATTTTATAAAATGAAGAGAAAATCAATCCAAGGTGTAGAAATGTTCATCGTACCTGTTTTAAAATATTCCACGGATTAACACGGCTACAGCAACCGCTTGATTCGTTCTTCAAACTTGGCGCTCGTTCAAATCAATATCTGGGAAGCAAGGTATGCGTTTTAGTTCGACTACGTAGTGGCTAGAGGACACTACCATCCATTGCCAGTTATTTAAAATTTAGGGCTATCATCATCTACTCATATTCCTTATATTTTAAAGCTTTTTCGAAAAAAATGAGTACAGAATATTGATCTACTGAACTCTTGGAAAATTAATTTCTGATGGAAATAATGTTATAGATGCTGTTCCATTATCAATAATATTATTTCAAACATGTTTCCTCTACAATCGAACGAAATTGTAATATATGGAATAGCAAACTATTTAACGCTATGATTGCTGATAAGGAGGTACGATGGAATAAATACTAATATTTTTTAATAACGTTATAGAAAGAAAATGTAGATACAAAAGTACATTTCTGCTTATAATGTATTAGTTTTTCCCTTTCAACAATATTACGATAAAAGGTTTTGGAGTTAAAAACTCTAACACATACAAGTATTCGCCTGTTATACTTTAGAATTCTAAAACGAAACCAGCTCCACGGCTACATGGTAAGATTTTTCAATTACCGGGCTGTACCCCAGCATTCATGCCATCTTACAGCATTCCATGAGACTCCTTTTGCCAGAGCTCACGGTAAAGAGCACGAATAAAACATATCTACTCAGAGTAAAACACGTCAATTTCAACCTAAGAAAAACTTTCTATCAACGATGGAGATAATTTTACGGAACAAAATCTGCTCTGATTAGAATTCTTCCTTTCAGCTTCGTTTGCTGGAGGGTTCACGAACACATTCGGCACACGAACCTGCGGGGCTCGCAGACAGTCGACAGAACCCGAGGGCTTCTTTTAGGCCGAATCCGTAGCTACCGTAGGTATCTACCAGAGAAGAATTCTCAAGAGCCCCTGAGATAGAGAGGGTTCTAAACTGGATTCACCGAGGATATACGTACCTCCACCATACGTATATAGGCACCATTATAGAGCCCCGTGCCTAACCCACAACCTGGAGTACCAGGAGTTCGGAGTCTTCTTATCCTAAGCCAGCTGCTTTCTCTACAGCTGTAGATCCTGGCCTGACCTTGGTGTGATTTTGGAGCGTCCTTCTTCTAGCCTTTCCTTCCCTACCCTTCAACCCCTTACCGTAGAAGGCAGAATCGGGTGGTTCATTTTTAGCCTGGCTTTTCACCGTCGATCTTACCAGCCTGGGTGACCCTACCAGGAGATTAGATTCCCGCTGGAATCGCTCTCAGGATCATTAAAGCACACAAACCATCCCACCAAGACAAGGCGTGAACCATAGCGATGGATTACAATCCTTTACGCATATTAAAATAGCGATTAAATCGTAATTATGAGCCTTAATATGTTTTGTTTACCGAATTTTAAACTTAAGCCGCGTAAAGATGTGGGAGGAAGTGGGAGAAATTGGTTCTTAGAAACACATTTTGCCCCAAAATATCTCCTTCGTTGGTTCTAAGTATTTGTTATGTGAAAATAGGTGTTTTATTGTGAATTAGTATGTAAGTTTTATAATTCACGCTCTTTCATTCTACCGTGAGCTTCGGTAATAGAAGTCTCAAAGAGTGCTGGTAGATGGTGCAAGATTAGCAATTCTTACAATCTAGCGGTGGAGCAGGATACTATTTAAAATTCTAAAGCACATTAGGCGAGTACTTGAATGTCTTTGAGTTTTTAACTCCAAAACTTAAATCTTATCATTGTTGTAACGATTATGAAAAGAACGATAAATTAATACATTATAAGCTGAGAGGTTTGCTTGTGTTTATATTTTCACTTAATAAGGTTTATCAAAATTATTATTAGTATTCAATATCAGTATTAATTCTATCTTATCTCCTTATTGGCAATTATAGCTTTAAATATTTTATTATTCCACCCATATGGTTTAATTTGATTGCCAAGAACAATATAGTGCCCGAAGTCATTTTTACCACTATATAAGTAACATAATCTATAACATTGTTCCCATTAGAATTTAAGTTTCTAAGAGTTCAGTAGGA
>KZ308716.1:471779-515724 GCA_000376725.2 Ladona fulva | reverse complement strand
CTCTCGCGAACTCGAGAAAGTGCAGCGTAAGGCGATACGTTTTGTTAAAAAGTGCTACGATAGAGAAGCAAGCGTAACGCAAATGCTCACAGACGCAGGTTGGGAATCCTTGAAAGCAAGGAGATTAGAAGCTAGGCTGCGATTATTAGATAAATTCAGAGGAAATACATTTTCGGAAGACGTAATTGGTATTATGCGACCCCCCTGCTACTTTGGCCGATCCGACAGTGAGCGTAAAATAACAGAAATAGATGCGAGGACAAGTCGTTTTAGGGACTAATTTTTTCCGCGAACGATATGCGATAACAATAAATTAAAGAGGTAATTCTACTCTTGGTGTCTACACCCCCTGCCACACGCCGGAAGGCAGCTTGCAGGGTATTTATGTAGATGTAGAAATCACTTTCGTTTTTCGGAAGTAAGATTCGTTCATTTTTAAATGGTTATATGTATAGAAATCCGTTGAAATTGTTTTTTTTTAACGGATGTAAAAAATCCAAAAGTAAATGACAAACTAAGTAATATCCGCAAAACTTTAAATGCGACTGGTTTCGGCTACAAGCCGTCATTAGGTGACATATCGAAAATGCAGTCTCACTTATATATTAGCAGTTTGGAGGTGAGGGTAAGGAGCGGGGAAGGGTTGAGGAAGGTATGTACAGTCCCCCGCTAAAAAAAGTTAAAAGTTTCCTGTTTAGCGGGGAATCTAAGATTATGGATATATATATCGAGGAAAGGGTTCAGGGGTAGATGTAGCAACGCCGCAGGGGATAGGCACCGTTTTCCGTTACCTCTCACCTTGAAGCAGCAAGACCATCCTTTCCTGCTCGCATAAGCTCAACCTCCCTTTCGTTATTTTTCTTAAAATTTAGCCGGGGTTTCTTAACTCTCCATAGCTGTCACCCTTAGACTAAAAGTCGTGGAATACGTCTATTCGCCGCAACTCCAACATTGTAAAACTTCGATCCGCTAAGTTTCCTCCTAAGCGCTAAGATAATCTGAAGTGCATGAAGCAGTTATATTTTCTTACTTCCACCAGTATCATTATACTATGAGCTTTTTTTATTTACGGTTTAATATTCAATCTCAGTAAGTAGCCTAAGATAGTGATGGCGCCCTTCATTGGTGGGATTTTCCGCAAACGTTATTTCTATAATCTCCAGAGCATCTAACTTCTTCCCTTTGGGCTGCCTGTGGTGGAGATTCACGGAAAAGGAACTTCTATGGCCGGTTTCTTCCAAATGGGCTGCAAAGGCTGATGACTCAATGTTATTTAGGCGATAGGTAATACCTACGGTGTTCTTGCACTCTTGTTTTGACGACCACTCTGGCCACAATAGGTAGCCGTGCATTCATCACATTTGAGTTTGTAGACCCCCTATAGATGTTACTAATAGAAACTCCCACACATTTATTGTGTTACAACTCTTCTCGCCCAGCATTCAAAAATATAGATTGACGTCGCTATGAAGTTGGAGACTAAGATAGTGAAACTTGCGAAGCTATTGAGGTCTCCAGGCATAACGGTGTATGAGTACAAGCAAGGCATGAATAGGGCATTTTCAGGAACGGATTGGGACGGAACTAAGAACTTGAAAGAAAGAGCATAGAGGTATAAGGTGTAGGGGTAGATAAAGAGTGAGGAAAATATATTATATAGATAAGTTACTATTACGGGTCTCGTCAGAGAATATTATATATACACGAGACAATGAACCGCTCTAGGATCCATTGTATAGGTAGGGGTGAGAGGGGTTGCTCGTAGGATTTACGAGCACAAGGAGCACGAGAAAAATATCTCGATTAAAAGAATTTACCACTCATTACGTCAGCTTACAGATTCTATCATTGAAATCAACCTCATCCATGCAGAGGGCATTTGAGAAGTGTACTTATTCTTTCGTGCTGCAGCACCTATGTAGATAAAGTAGAAGAAATATTACAGAATACGCCATCAAAGCGAAACAGAGAAGAAAATATGCAAAAAGACAATGTAAAAAAATGAATAAAAGTCTCGTCAGAAATTATTATGACACACACGAGGTAATTAACCACTCTTGGGTACACTGAATTGTTAGCGGGCGTGAAGGGGTGGCTCATAGGATTTATGAGCACTGTAGGTATTTTTTATACTTAAGGGTACGTCAAATAGTGTGAGTAGTCCATATTTAAGCGAATCAGAGATGGGAATAAATGCGGAAAAAATTGCGAATGGTGTATAAAGTCCTTTTATAGGTGCACATAATTCTCGATGACTCATCTTTCTATGTTAATAATTTATCGATTGCTGTTAGAGTTTTTGGGTGTATGTAAAGTAAAGAAACCGATCTAGGGCATTTCGCACCGAACTAACGATTCAGTTACTATCATAGGTACATTAAGCTGGCTAACAGATGAAATTAGTGACTACGAAGTATTCCCTAAAAAGAAAAAATATATATCGTGAAGTTCGTCACTATGGAATAGGTGGCGGAATATTCATAGGAAATTTCACTTCGGGTAAGATCACGTACGTTTTCAAATGGAAAAATTGACAGATTTTGCTGCATGATTAGTCCAATTAGGCCAAATAGCTGAATGTAAATGTTTGTTCTCTTTATCGGCCACCCAATTCTTGATGTCAGGGAGAAATGGGCATGAAAAACTTCTGACAGGATCGGGACTCGAACCCAGGTCTCTCAATTTCCGGCTGGTTGCTCTATCCGTGGGCACGAGTCCCAATCCCGTCAGACTTTTTTCATGTCCGTTTCTACATGGTATTTTTTCTAGGTGCTCGCCTTTACATGTACATCACCTTTATCCTTTTCCTTATGTCTTCACGTTAGGTTTAACGTTGTCTTTACAAATAAATAAGCTTTTATTCGCTTAAAAATGACATTAACATAATTTTAAATAGAGTTTTTATCTTATTGACATCGCGTGGTTAAATATCGTAGTTAAGAAGCTCGAGATAGTGACTCGTCACTAATCTCTTTGTTTTCTAGAAATTTCTAGGATTGTAGGAATCTTTGAAGTGTAACGCAATGAAATTCGTTACATCAGATACTTAAAGAGCCTTCCTGGGGAAAAAAACCATAATAGGTCTCCTTTTTACAAAGTACACAATACCCGAATTCACTTCTCTTGATACATGTATAGATTTCCTACGACTATTCCTTTTAAGTTACCATTGTATAAAAAAAATACTCGAAAAAGATTTAAATGAGCTTTAAATTCATCTGTCATTGAAACGCTGAAATTGTCTGGAATCGAACCGAAGGCCATTAGGTTTATGAAAAATTGTTCTTTAAGTAAGCGGTAAAGAGATTTAATACTGTGCAAAAATTACAAGTTCTGGCTCACAAGATTAACGGGACATAAAATAATATAGGCGGAGTTATATTTAATTTTTACTTTAATTATAAAAGACGATTTTGTTATTATCTCGTATCGCACAGCACAATTTGGGCTCTGTGACTTTATTGACTTTGTGTACGCAGAATTATACGTCTTACCTTGTAATCGAGTGCCTCAAATTCGGTGAAAGAAGTTTTGAGTACAGCGGGTAGATGCCGCAACGCGTTATTTGGAAGCCACTGCCACCTTCTGGTAACGATATAAATGTTTTGTCATTTTCACTCAAAGGGAGGGAATTCAAAAGCTCATTCTATATTGGAATGAAATGGATTTATCAATAGTATAATCGAACAATACATTATTAATGTCAGGGAAACCTTGGGATTGATATGAAACTTAAGATATTGAATACGACTAGTGGGTTAATGAAAAATTAGAACGGGATTCAATCATGACAATTATTACCTCTTTGCTATCAGATAATCTGAAGAACTTTGTTCAAGTGTTGGTTTTATTACACCTTTAAATATAGAGCTATGTTTTCATGCCTTAATGATATTTATATTTTCTTCCTACTAAATAGTGGTAGTTCTCCGAATTTCATTGAATTGCCGTAAACGAAGCTCATTCTTGATTGATTTATTTTTCAGGCAGCTTTATTCCGGCGATTTCCTAAATTTTAAACATTCGATAATTAAATAGAAGGGATATTCATCAGCAAGCAGTGATGACAATAGGAGTGGACACATAAACGGTAACTCGCTATTGCGTTATATATGCGTTATTTTTAGGAATTGATATTATAGATTCATTTTAAGGGCGGCCAAATGAATTCTTACCCACACTAATTCTAGAGCTGGAACAGGCACTACCAGCAACATATGAGCTATGACCTTGTTTTCTTCCAGCGATTTTCTCTTCATAAATGATTATAGTACTCAATACAGATTTTATTATTGAAGGAACCATTTCCTAAGCAATACATAATGCGAACCATTTGCTTCGGCGCATCATTGTTTATTCATTTAATTTGTGGTGACGCGTGGGGCATTATATACCATTAACAGTACAACGAAAATGCACAGTGATACAAGAAACCCTCGATATACCGTAATAAAGCTTGTGTTACTCGTCTAAATAAAGTATTCACAAAGAAATTTGTGGATTGTTTCTATTTATGTGTATTAGGATTGAGCATTAAACTAAACATTCAATGGAATTTTAGAAAATGAATGGCTTGGTTCTATNAAGAAACCCTCGATATACCGTAATAAAGCTTGTGTTACTCGTCTAAATAAAGTATTCACAAAGAAATTTGTGGATTGTTTCTATTTATGTGTATTAGGATTGAGCATTAAACTAAACATTCAATGGAATTTTAGAAAATGAATGGCTTGGTTCTATGGATCTGATTACTTTTGAAAAAGCAAAACTTCAAAGAATCATTGGGAATTATAAAATTTCTCTCGTAAAAGTCGATTCTTGTGCATTTGTTCAAATAAAAAAAAAAAAAACAAATACATCCTTAAATTATCGATTTTTCTTCCATTAATTGTTTTTGCTATATTGATTAAAAATGAAATGATTTGACAATGAAAACGATTCTTAGGGAATGTTTGAAAATATGTTATTATTTTTCCCTTTGGAAACGAATTTCCGAATGTAAATCGAATCGCTACAGATGCATCTGTCACGTACACTGGAATTCAGTTGCAACATGCATTGTTTGATCGAATATTTCACAATCGAAATTCTTTCGCTATAATATCTCTGGTTTCATTTGACTAATAAGCGCAATCCATTAGGTTAGTCTGGCGTCAATTAATCATTAAAATGCCCTTTAGGGAACTCGGTGAAAAATACCCCATTGTCACCAGATTTGGCACACATGACCTTAAAAATGAATACTTAAAAATGCTTTCTCTTCAGTTTGAGCCTCACGTGCAGATTTGACGGATTAATACGATGAATTACAATTCATAATTTCGACCGATAGAATAACTCTTTACAGAGTGAAATTGTGATTAGAATATTAATCAATGTTGGTGATTTTTAAATTAAATTTCCCCACAAGAATCAACGATACAAAATTTAATTTTATCCTTTTTATTATTAATAAAATGAAACGTTAGGTAGTACTATTTTTTCTTGTTAAGTTGCTTACATTTGTGAAGTTTCTGAGTATTTGCTTACTTTATTGGTATAATCGCTTTTCTTCACCAAACCCTTCTCTATAGGTTTTTCAGAATCTGCGAGATAATTTTGCTGAGCTCACTATCTTCTATATCCTTGGTTTCACGTGGCGTATTAATTACTCGTAATTCTTTACAGCAAAATAATTTTTAGATTTTCATTGTAGTTTCTTATTTGCTGTTTTATTTAGTAATATCTATTTACTTATTTCATTCTTTCGATTTAGTTGTCTTAATCCATTTTCAATTTTCATATGATAGTATTGTTCTTATAAATACGAGGTCGTTTCAAAACAAAAACGGGTTATATAATGCATAAATAAAAACACAAATGAAAACATAAATGAAGGATAGGACGAATCAGGGAAAAGTACGCTATTTCTTTTACACTCGATGAGCAGCCCCTCAGAATTCTACTGGCTAAACTTTGCATCCTATTCGCTTTACCTACTATGCTTTGGATATTCTCTTTGAAGGAAAAACTACTACTGAGCGTAATACCTAGGTAACGATTCAGTTACTATCATAGGTACATTAAGCTGGCTAACAGATGAAATTAGTGACTACGAAGTATTCCCTAAAAAGAGAAAATATATATCGTGAAGTTCGTCACTATGGAATAGGTGGCGGAATATTCATAGCGGCCAAAATTTCACTTCGGGTAAGATCACGTATGTTTTCAAATGGAAAAATTGACAGATTTTGCTGCATGATTAGTCCAATTAGGCCAAATAGCTGAATGTAAATGTTTGTTCTCTTTATCGGCCACCCAATTCTTGATGTCAGGGAGAAATGGGCATGAAAAACTTCTGACAGGATCGGGACTCGAACCCAGGTCTCTCAATTTCCGGCTGGTTGCTCTATCCGTGGGCACGAGTCCCAATCCCGTCAGACTTTTTTCATGTCCGTTTCTACATGGTATTTTTTCTAGGTGCTCGCCTTTACATGTACATCACCTTTATCCTTTTCCTTATGTCTTCACGTTAGGTTTAACGTTGTCTTTACAAATAAATAAGCTTTTATTCGCTTAAAAATGACATTAACATAATTTTAAATAGAGTTTTTATCTTATTGACATCGCGTGGTTAAATATCGTAGTTAAGAAGCTCGAGATAGTGACTCGTCACTAATCTCTTTGTTTTCTAGAAATTTCTAGGATTGTAGGAATCTTTGAAGTGTAACGCAATGAAATTCGTTACATCAGATACTTAAAGAGCCTTCCTGGGGAAAAAAACCATAATAGGTCTCCTTTTTACAAAGTACACAATACCCGAATTCACTTCTCTTGATACATGTATAGATTTCCTACGACTATTCCTTTTAAGTTACCATTGTATAAAAAAAAATACTCGAAAAAGATTTAAATGAGCTTTAAATTCATCTGTCATTGAAACGCTGAAATTGTCTGGAATCGAACCGAAGGCCATTAGGTTTATGAAAAATTGTTCTTTAAGTAAGCGGTAAAGAGATTTAATACTGTGCAAAAATTACAAGTTCTGGCTCACAAGATTAACGGGACATAAAATAATATAGGCGGAGTTATATTTAATTTTTACTTTAATTATAAAAGACGATTTTGTTATTATCTCGTATCGCACAGCACAATTTCGGCTCTGTGACTTTATTGACTTTGTGTACGCAGAATTATACGTCTTACCTTCTAATCGAGTGCCTCAAATTCGGTGAAAGAAGTTTTGAGTACAGCGGGTAGATGCCGCAACGCGTTATTTGGAAGCCACTGCCACCTTCTGGTAACGATATAAATGTTTTGTCATTTTCACTCAAAGGGAGGGAATTCAAAAGCTCATTCTATATTGGAATGAAATGGATTTATCAATAGTATATTCGAACAATACATTATTAATGTCAGGGAAACCTTGGGATTGATATGAAACTTAAGATATTGAATACGACTAGTGGGTTAATGAAAAATTAGAACGGGATTCAATCATGACAATTATTACCTCTTTGCTATCAGATAATCTGAAGAACTTTGTTCAAGTGTTGGTTTTATTACACCTTTAAATATAGAGCTATGTTTTCATGCCTTAATGATATTTATATTTTCTTCCTACTAAATAGTGGTAGTTCTCCGAATTTCATTGAATTGCCGTAAACGAAGCTCATTCTTGATTGATTTATTTTTTAGACATTAGCTTTATTCCGGCGATTTCCTAAATTTTAAACATTCGATAATTAAATAGAAGGGATATTCATCAGCAAGCAGTGATGACAATAGGAGTGGACACATAAACGGTAACTCGCTATTGCGTTATATATGCGTTATTTTTAGGAATTGATATTATAGATTCATTTTAAGGGCGGCCAAATGAATTCTTACCCACACTAATTCTAGAGCTGGAACAGGCACTACCAGCAACATATGAGCTATGACCTTGTTTTCTTCCAGCGATTTTCTCTTCATAAATGATTATAGTACTCAATACAGATTTTATTATTGAAGGAACCATTTCCTAAGCAATACATAATGCGAACCATTTGCTTCGGCGCATCATTGTTTATTCATTTAATTTGTGGTGACGCGTGGGGCATTATATACCATTAACAGTACAACGAAAATGCACAGTGATACAAGAAACCCTCGATATACCGTAATAAAGCTTGTGTTACTCGTCTAAATAAAGTATTCACAAAGAAATTTGTGGATTGTTTCTATTTATGTGTATTAGGATTGAGCATTAAACTAAACATTCAATGGAATTTTAGAAAATGAATGGCTTGGTTCTATGGATCTGATTACTTTTGAAAAAGCAAAACTTCAAAGAATCATTGGGAATTATAAAATTTCTCTCGTAAAAGTCGATTCTTGTGCATTTGTTCAAATAAAAAAAAAAAAAACAAATACATCCTTAAATTATCGATTTTTCTTCCATTAATTGTTTTTGCTATACTGATTAAAAATGAAATGATTTGACAATGAAAACGATTCTTAGAGAATGTTTGAAAATATGTTATTATTTTTCCCTTTGGAAACGAATTTCCGAATGTAAATCGAATCGCTACAGATGCATCTATCACGTACACTGGAATTCAGTTGCAACATGCATTGTTTGATCGAATATTTCACAATCGAAATTCTTTCGCTATAATATCTCTGGTTTCATTTGACTAATAAGCGCAATCCATTAGGTTAGTCTGGCGTCAATTAATCATTAAAATGCCCTTTAGGGAACTCAGTGAAAAATACCCCATTGTCACCAGATTTGGCACACATGACCTTAAAAATGAATACTTAAAAATGCTTTCTCTTCAGTTTGAGCCTCACGTGCAGATTTGACGGATTAATGCGATGAATTACAATTCATAATTTCGACCGATAGAATAACTCTTTACAGAGTGAAATTGTGATTAGAATATTAATCAATGTTGGTGATTTTTAAATTAAATTTCCCCACAAGAATCAACGATACAAAATTTAATTTTATCCTTTTTATTATTAATAAAATGAAACGTTAGGTAGTACTATTTTTTCTTGTTAAGTTGCTTACATTTGTGAAGTTTCTGAGTATTTGCTTACTTTATTGGTATAATCGCTTTTCTTCACCAAACCCTTCTCTATAGGTTTTTCGGAATCTGCGAGATAATTTTGCTGAGCTCACTATCTTCTACGATATATCCTTGGTTTCACGTGGCGTATTAATTACTCGTAATTCTTTACAGCAAAATAATTTTTAGATTTTCATTGTAGTTTCTTATTTGCTGTTTTATTTAGTAATATCTATTTACTTATTTCATTCTTTCGATTTAGTTGTCTTAATCCATTTTCAATTTTCATATGATAGTATTGTTCTTATAAATACGAGGTCGTTTCAAAACAAAAACGGGTTATATAATGCATAAATAAAAACACAAATGAAAACATAAATGAAGGATAGGACGAATCAGGGAAAAGTACGCTATTTCTTTTACACTCGATGAGCAGCCCCTCAGAATTCTACTGGCTAAACTTTGCATCCTATTCGCTTTACCTACTATGCTTTGGATATTCTCTTTGAAGGAAAAACTACTACTGAGCGTAATACCTAGGTATTTATGATGCCTCACAAACTCCAACGGATATCCTGAAAAATTATGGGGTGTGCGGGTACCCCTGGCGGAACGCGTAAAATTCATAGCTACGCACTTCTTTACGTTCAAGTCAAGCTGCCAGTCACTGCACCAACCTGAAATAATGTTCAAATCATTCTGCAAACAACCAATGTCGTCCGGAGTTACGATCTCTCTGTAAATAACAGTATCATCGGCGAATAGCCTAACCTTACACCTAACATTATCCACTACATCGTTAATATAAATTAGGAACAAACACGGACCTAATACACTACCCTGCGGTACACCGGATGTGACGCAAACCTCATCTGATAAAAATTCCGTCCAACGCAACTCGCTGCGATCTGTTTCCTAAAAATGATTTTATCCAGTCAACAACTTGTTCGTTTATCCCGTAAGTAATCAACTTATGGATTATTTTTACATGCGATACTCTGTCAAAAGCTTTTCTAAAATCTAGAAATACAGCATCTGTACTGGTACCCTTATCAGATGCTTTAACTAAGTCATTGACAAAAAGGGCTAACTCGGTATCGCATGACCTACCCTTACGAAAACCGTGTTGACATTTACTAATTGCCCCTTATCACCTTGATGCTCCGAATATGTCTCTCAAATAGTTATTGATACTACAAAATATCGTATAATCCTTAATATCATCTTATGGGGATAAACAGTAGCATTGTAGCTGAATTTGTAAGAAAAATCTGCGCAAAAACTTCTCTTCACGCGGTTGTTTTGCGTGTTCAAGCGTAATTCGGCAGCAATAGACGGCTAAGGGGGGGGTCAAGGGCAAAAGCAAAGGCGATAGAGGAAGCTTATGAGGAAATCGAGAAGAAAAATGGCGAAAGACAGATGCATAGGATAGCTAAAGCTAGAGATAGAGCCTCGAAAGATGTAACATCAATTAGGCAAATGAAGGACACATCAGAAGTGGTATTACGAGAAGATGATAAGATCCGGAGTAGGTGGAAAGAATATTTCCACAAAATACTGAATGAGGAGAACCCAAGAGGGCGCCATGAGGACGGAGAGGCAAGCGAAGGAGTTGGACAGGACATCAGTAAAGCAGAAGTGGAAGGTGCGCTGAGGAAGATGAAAAATGGAAAAGCGATGGGTGTGGACCAAATACCAGCGGAAGTGTGGAAAAGTCTAGGGAGGGAAGGAGTTGATGCCCTTTGGGATCTCATGAAGAAAATAGCCCAGCAAGAAAAAATACCCGAGGAATGGAGGAATAGTATACTTGTACCAATATATAAAGGAAAGGGATATGTTCAGGAATGTGCCAATTACAGAGGTATCAAATTAATGTCGCACACTATGAAGATTTGGGAGAGAGTGATTGAAAGAAGGATACGGCAGGAAACAGTGATAGGAGAAGAACAATTTAGCTTTATGCCAGGAAAGGGGACAAGGGATGCAATATTTGCATTGAGACAGCTAATGGAAAGGCATAGTGAAAAACAAGTAGGCCTGCATTTGATGTTCATCGACCTGGAGAAGGCGTATGACAGGGTGGTCAGGCAGGAAGTTTGGAGGTGCTTAAGAAAGAAGGGAGTGCCGGAGAAATATGTAAGGCTAGTGAAAGAAATGTACCAAGGGGCGAAAACCCAGGTGAGAACAAGTGTTGGCACCACTGAAGGATTCCATGTTGCAGTTGGGCTACATCAAGGTTCAGCGCTTAGTCCTTACCTTTTTGATGTAGTAATGGATGTGCTGGTTGACGAAGTAAAGAGAAATACAACAAGGAACATATTGTTTGCAGACGATATTGTCCTCTGCGAAACAACACGAGAGAAGCTTGAAAAGACACTGGACAAATGGAGAAATGTGCTCGAGGAGAGAGGTATGAGGATTAGCCGAACAAGAACGGAGTACATGTCAACGAGTGAGGAAGAAAGTGCGGCTATAGAACTCCAGGGTGAAAAATTGACATATATAAGGAAATTTAAATATCTAGGATCGATCGTGGAAACGGAAGGAGGACTGGATGAGGAAATACAGCACAGAATAACATGTGGGTGGATGAACTGGAGAAAGCTGAGCGGTGTCCTCTGTGACAGAAAAGTTAGATGTGAGATAAAAGGGAAGTTATATAAGACTGTGGTGAGACCGGCGCTACTTTACAGCTCGGAGACATGGCCTATAACAAAGGAAAGGAAAATGGAGGTGGCCGAAATGAGAATGTGAGGTGGATGAATGGTGTCACAAGGAAGGACAGGGTGAGAAATGACTTTATCAGTGGAACGACAAAAGTGGGCTGATTGGGAAAAAGATACAGGAATGAAGGTTGAGGTGGTTTGGGCATGTGGAAAGAAGCAAAGATGAATATGTTGGTAAAAGAGTGGGGAGATTAGAGGTGACCGGAAAGAAGAAGGTAGGACGACCTAAGATGAGATGGAAGGACAAGATAGCAGAAGACCTTAAAGAGAAAGGCTGGAGATGGGAGGACGCCCTAGAGAGGGAGATCTGGAAAAGAAAAATAAAGCATAGCAATGCCGACCCCATACCACATGGAAATAGGCGATGAAGAAGAAGAAGAAGACGGCTAAGTTACTATCGTATAAAAGCGCACTGAGTTGCTTTGTATCTACAGTTGTTTCCGATATGGCAATTTTTCCCTGTTCGAGATCGTTCCCATTGCTTGCCTGTTATGACAAAGGCGTGGTGTTTTTCTTAACCGCATACACATGCATATATGTATATGATATACATATTATTATTATTAGGAATACTTTAAATCCAAATATTTGATTTTATGCGTAACATAAAAGAATAACTTGAGGCAGCGATATCTGGTGTACCATTGTGACATAGTAAAAGTATAAAATACGAGATACGATTGTATCGAAATCGGTCGTTGCTTTTATTCTTTGTTGTAGACCACGCATACTGTATTTTCTAATTTCACTGTATTATATGACATAGATTTCAGAACCCTTAAATTTGATCTCTTGGCAACCTTTAGGAGGAATGTTGTGAAGAGCCATGACGATGTAATTAATAAGGTTTGAAATCTAGCAAAAACAATTAAGGTAAGAAAATGTAAAATCGACATATTTAAGGCTACGATCAGGGAGTTAGCTTCATTTTTAGTAAAATTTACTGCTTTATTTCACGATGCATAAACGTGCCGATCACCCTTTTAGAAAATTTATCATTAAATGAAACAAGGAAATAGATGCAATTTAAATTTATCTCATAGGCAGTTTCTTCACGCCGCAGTAGAAGTTCATCTTAATATCATTAATCTTGATAGTGACCCTGTTTTGGTCATTTGTGTTCGAAAGGAAGATAATCTTTCTAGGTATAATCATAACAGAACGGATGTTAAGAGGAAAATAATTTTCGACTTCTGCAATAACTCACACTAACTTCCATCTTATATAAAATCATTTATTTAATTACTATTAGAGGAATTTTTGGCCCGTAACATCATTATTCGTCTTTTCATCCTTTTAACCCACAAATCGTATGCAATATTACCATATTACGTGTCAACACAACATATACGTGCATATAGATGCACCGTGCATTTAGCTCAACGCTGTTCTTTTTCTGACTTATTCTATCTCCATTTCAAATCTTATTGTTTTACTCCCTCTGTTTCGCTTGATTAACCAAATCATTCCTCTTTCACTTACATATTTACATACACTTACCTTTTGAGGTATGCGAACTCTTTTTCTGCAGACACAGCCATAAGAAACCTTTGGAAACAAGAGATATACTTATCACCATCTGTCGATATAAAATCCTGTGCTATGGTTTTTAAGTAAACCTGATGTTTAACCTGATAGCAGTAGTAGATGAAAGGATTCGGCAATCCTTCATTGAATGTAAATATGCCACATAGTTATTCATGTCACGTAAAGGTACTCGACCGACTAACGACTCTATTCTTCCTTTGAAAATCCATATAAAACGCCATATATTCATGTGCGCATTATCACTACTTTCTCCCTATAAGGAATGCATCTCAGTAAGTCAGTGACCTCTAGGTTAGAACTGCTATAGGAAAGTTCTACGATTTCCAAAAATTGTATGGATTTCTCATTCCTCGAAATGTTAAAATATCACGAGTATTATTCGCTACTTCATGTTAATTTCACCGACATCGATGATAAATAAAGCAGTTATATTTTTGAGATTGGATAACCATTGAAATCATATCTATTGCAGCAAAGTGTGCTTGAATGCGTGATAGTGGTCCCACTAACATACTTAACGATAGCAATCGAATTATAAATTACTAAATCACGATTTGAGGAAAATGCTTCGTTATACTTTCAACGCTATTACATGTATGTGTTTCGATATTTATTTGCTTCACTGCATCAGAAATATCTCTCTCTCTCTTGTTACCATTTTTTCCAGTAGTGTCTCTCATGTCTACACGTTAGTGGTGATAAGGAATCAGAATTAGCTGGCGATGAGAACGGAATTTACGTATTTTATAAGAAAATAAATCTGAAAGAGATATCGTTGCATGTGGAACTTCATGGTGTGTAAAAGGTTCCCAATAATACTCACAGTGGCGACCTTTAATCCTGTGCACTGTTCGAAAGCTATTCAACCTCTAACTCATTAGTTTTAAGTTAATGTGTACCAATCACTGACTGATATACGAGAGACTTGTATGTGCTGGAGTTACAATTAGAAAAATTTATCTCTGAATGTTACAAATTAATGCTGAATTACTCCTTCACGGAAGACTTTCGCATCCGTTCATCCATAATGGTTTAATATTGAAGTTTAACTTTATGCCACACGTAGTTCTGGAAACCCATTACCACTATTAATGTTCCCAAAACTTTTCTCGTCACGAATGCACTTTTGTGATTTTACTACGTGGAAAAGACTCCCGAAGCCAAAAATTATTCGCAGATATTACGTTCCAGTTTCGTAATTTACTCGGGTAAAGCAGGAGCGGAGCTATTCCTTTTCAACTGAATTACTATCTGTGGCAAAATGCGCTAGAGCGATTCATATGGAAATCGATGGGATGGAGACTGGTGTGCGTGGAATTTCACGTAATAACGACCACGCTGCGCGAAATTCGAAAATTTCCACGCATTGTAAATTACTTTAAAAGTAACTGGATAAATTTTCCTATTCCGCTATAATTAGGAGGACCAATTTGATTTTCGCAAAATTTCGGACTTTTTGAATACATATTTCCGTATTTGCGCTTGTTTTGAGCGAAAAAACACTTATCTGAAAGTAATTGTCGAGTTAAAGTGCTCTTTTTTTTAGTTGGTTTAGCCTTAAATTCCTTTTCTAGCGATATATTTGATGCATCGAAATGAGTTTGTTCCATATTTCTATCAAAATATCATTATTAGTCAACTCCTGATAAATTGGAGGAACCCTGTGGTAATATATAGAGATAATAGTACTTTTAAAAATGCTGAGGTCATTTCGCAGGAATCGAACCTGAGATCGGTGATAATTCTGTTTGTCTGCCTCCAATTTTTCTAACGAAGGTGTCGGTAGATTGAAGCATTGATGTGATGAACAGTTAATGAGAGATGATAAAAATATCATGCTATAGAACATTGCGAAAAACTAAGAGTAGGTAATATACGAGTGATAAAACTTCCATAATTGTTTTGCCACTCATGGCTGTTTATTGGAAATATTCATAGAGCATCTAAGCTCGTGCAACGTTCGATGTTGATTGTTTATTTTTATTTTAGAAAATTAACAGGTTGCTCCAAAGATAAGAATTTATGTGTCACTCTACCTCTTCCAGAATCTAGAAGTTTTTCCACTAGGCAAATGATAGGGTAAACGATCAAGGAAACGAAAGAACATTAAATTAGCGGCGACAACTAAGTTTACGCACTTTAGTATTTGTTATATTGTTATATGAGCCTCTTCTTCATTAGAATTTCAATTTAGGTTTTACTCATAACAAAAAAGCATTCGGTTCCATTGAATTATGACCTTCCCTTGAAGTTGCGTACAAGTACATTTCAAGAATATTAAGAAACGTTTAAGTACAAATTTAGGACTGGGAAAATTTGACGAGAAATTAGTCAGACAGATGTGTAATCAATAATGAATTAAGCTTCAATTAGAGGTTATTATATTAATTTTACTCTTTATTGACTAGATTTTTGCCCAAGCGGGTCGTTCTTCCACCTACCATCGTTTTTTATTTTACGTCAGTATTTATAACGGAGAAATGCGTTAAAAATCAGAGGGAAAGATTGATTCGTGGCAAAATTTCTCCACAGTAAGATTAGATTATTGGGTATTCTGGATGCCACTATAACGAAAATATTCAGAATATAATAAAAAGTTAATTTTCGATTCGAACGGCTGCTAGCTGTAGTTTTTCATCATTTTCACTTCATTTTTTGTTAAGATATTCTTTAATTGCATATCTGATTTTAAATTTATCTACTGTTGTCTTTGACGATAGATACTTCAAAATGATCGCAAAAGAATTGAAATAATCCCTTTGAGTAAATACAGAAGGGTCAAACAAGCTGTGAACAGATTACTGAAGGTTTTGCTTGGCATTTTGACTCGTTAAAAAGCTGTTGGCTGGCTTGTTTCCTTTAGTGACTTAAGTAAGAAAAACCCGGATAAGAAATAGAACCATAATTAGCTTTAAAGGAGACTAGCAATGGAAGAAACATTATCTGTAATCTGTTGGGCTAGGAAGTAATGCCTAGCTTTGTGTCGTTGGATCAGATTGTTTAGAATTCAATCAGAGTTTTAATTGGAAAAACAAACGGTCGCATAGTTTTACGATTATCAAGAAATCTTTCAGTTTTCCGAAACTGCACATTTCATAAGAGTAGAATCATGACTACCTAAATATTCGTAAAATATTGCAGTTACTGATGAAATGAAAAAAATTCTTGATATAGAACTTCAATTAATCGTCATTCCGAAATTATCCTCGTTCCGTACAGCTTATCTCTCACTCTGAAAATACAGGAAACCTAAATTTTGACGTGATTGAAATTCGCTCAATTTTTAACATTCGTGGTAAGATGGAATAGATTGCGTGAATTAACTTTCTTTCCACCGCAATGAATTTTAAATCACGAGTAAATACATCGAATCGGTCACAATTTTTAGTGGACTTAACTGCGCCATAATTTAATATAACGGAACCATTTTTCCTGATAAAGAGAAGGTTCTAAGGAAGCAATTTACGTCACTCAAATTCAAATCACTGGGAAAGGAGGAAAACCAACAGAAATTGCCGTCCTAAAGAATGGAGAAACCAGCAGGTGTATCTTAAAATAGAACCCGCGCCGAGCAATTTGCCTTCCCTACCTTTTCACATTTTTCTCTTCGCTTAAAATGCCCGTGATGCTCCGTTCTTAAGCGGCGCCGTCGTTATTTCACAAGAGAGAACCCTGCAATATGTCTGCGCTCGGCCACTTAAAGGGCTCCTGCAGATTCTGGACGCATTCGCACGCATCCTAGCAAAGATGCGACCATTTTTAATCTCCGGCAAAAAGGTGTCCCTACGCTCGTGAGGAGACTACACATGCTCCTCCACAGCCTTAATTACCGCTTGCATTAGTGCTAAATGCTACATTGCTCGCACACCCCCATTTGTCTCCGGGCCATGGGGAGATGCGCGTCCTCATCTTCTTTTGTTCCCATGCCGCCTCCCTTAAACGCTACTCTCTCAGCATCTCAATTTTTCGACGTCCGATTAACGGGTCTCCACTCCTCTCTTAATCACTCTGCGAGCGTGCTTTCCTACCGATCGACCGATATTCCAAACAGGGAGCTTGGTTTTAAGTTGATTTTCCAGAAGTCTTATCGAGTGCACTGGCTAACACGTGCCTAATTTATATGCGTATGTTTTCAATGACTCGGCGATACTTAATTTTTAATGACATTCGGGAAATTGACGCTTTATATTTAGATGGCACCCAATCGGCGAATTGGAATAAATTTGCTTTCAGGTTATATCTGTGATTATTGTAATTTTTCCAGTATGATAACTAATTAGCTCTTTGCATCAAAATGGAAAGCTAATTTTATAATTCCTCTATAATTATGCCCACAAAGCTCAGCGGGAAAACTGTTCTTCATACAAAACAAAACTTCAAACTGTTTGGTCACTAAATCTTTCTTTTCAACTGCAAAGAAAAGCATGGGTTTGATGATACAAATCGCCGGTAAATATTTCTCTGTTTTGGCATAAATATTTTTTCCCCTCTTTGTAGTATAAAGTTCCGTGATTATGAGATTAATGATGTATATTTTTGTTTACGAAATAATAACGGCAAGATTTTAGAAGGACGTTGAAACGAAGTTCATTTTGAAGTGATGCTGAGCTTTAATAGGGTATTTTATAGTTACACACGTAGTTGTAGAAGATAAATGCTCTCTTAGCACGATGAATATGATAAATTTGTTCTAGCGATACAAAGGATGTTTTTTGTTCAAAGAAACTTTTTATCTGTCGGTGCAGCACTTTTAGTGGATGCTAAGTCGAATGATATTTAAGAAAGAAAAGCAGAAAGGCATATCATGAAGATTTACAAGATTCGCCGGCCATCCCTTAGCCTTCCACCGATCAAAATGCTAATTACAAAGCAAATGACTGACAGAAATTAGTTATATTGTTTCGCGAAGGATTGTCATACTATCAGACTGTTAGGGAAGTGATAGTGCTGTTCTATCAAAAAATGAAATTCATAATAAAATAAAATAAAGACAATATAATTGATTAGAAAAGGTTTCTGTTCATTTTACTGTATTAATAGCAACCCTTCCCTTTTCAACGAGAAAAAATACATTTCCCCACAAAAATCTACCACATGCCATATGAATAGGAATATTGTACGATACCACTAAAACAGCAATGTGTTTTTCCAGCATGTTAAATCTTTCGTATTAAGGATTATTTTACAAGAAACGATGTAAATATGTGTAGCTCTGGGGCATTTACTAGTTTAGTAATAAATTATTCGGCGAACTAAGCCTGCCGGCAATATTTCCGGCAAATTAAGATCATCTTCGTACTTTGCGAACAAATACACATTCTGCTATGGATTGTTTTGATGGATACTCCCGTATGTACGCGCACAGAGGTTAATATTAAATGACTAAAGCATATTCGATGTTACCCATTCTCGTTTACCACTGAAAGGATGCAGTAGTTTTTGCGCGCGGCTTATGCATATTTTACGATTTGTTCTCTACGAAAATACGCATTTTCGCATCGGAGCTCTCGTAATTCACGTTATCCGAGGTATCTCTGCATAGTATACTATCGTAGTCTCACCAACCGATAGAAGAGAGTTGGAACGTTTTTAAGCCGAGAAAATTTCAACTATCCCTTTTCGGAAATCAAACTCGGATGGTAATATTTTGATTACAATCCACTCCGATGGTACTGTTTCGTATCAACGTCCATCAAAGCTCACGACACACCCTTTTCGCAGTCTATATGAAAGAGCTATTTGAGGATTTTACTGGTCGGAAATCTCATATCCTATAAGAAAGAAATCTAAATACTTTAAACCAATATAAAGGATTGAGTAACCCTGATGGAAAGGAACCCGTATTTTCCAGAGACAGAAATATTCTGCTCCTACCTACGTCCATAAATTTCCCCATATTTTTAAAGAAAATAGTTTTTTTTAATTTTCTTTGGTAATCACGAAGCAATTTACGTTGTAATATAAAAGTTGGCTGGAACGCAAATTAAATTGCAGCGATAGCGTATACGATGAATCAGACTTACAGTAGCCACTTTATTTGTAAAGTAAAAATATGCACTGCCCGGGAATCGAACCCGGGTCGCAAGAATGGGAATCTTGCATGATACCACTACACCAGCAGAGCGGTGCCTAAACTGGCATTTACTAAATTTAAAACTTCCCTATGCAACTATGATGATTTAAATACCACCTTTATGTGTAATTATTTGATATAAATTGACTGTCTTAAGCACTTTGAGTGACAAGAATTTACTGGCACGAAGTGAAACTATTAGAGGAGACATTTAGGTCCGGAGAGGAATCAATGCTAACTGAAATACGAAGAAGACTTTCAGAGGCTGAATCAGCTCTTATTACATTCTCTTACATTCGGCAAATGTATTTCTTAAGAGAGATTTTGTAGTATGATTGTTATCCGACTAGAACTACATAATCTGAATGAAATACTTTAATTTTATCCTACTGTACTACCAAGACGAAGCGTGTGACGAGAAATGTACGAAATACTTTTATGTTCTTCTGTTATTAGCAGATATCGTGCAACATTTATGACCACCTACTCAGTAAATTTGTGCAAATATATATCATCATCTTAGACCGAGCACTATGGTCCAATATTTTCAGCTGTATGGCACAATTCTTTTGTTGATTTGGTCTTTTACAATTAAAATACTTCCCATACAACTCGTGGCTTCTGGAATTCTGGAAGTATGGAGTTCTACAGATGAAATTAATTCCCTGAAGGTCGAAAAATAGTTTACATTTATCGTATGTTTGTTAATGGGATTGAAATTGAACCCTATGCTATTACTGAATATTATTTGCTTGCAAGCATTGCATTTTTGGTTAAATACGTTGAAAACTTTTACTGAGACTGTTATGGGCCAAATCCAATGGACCAATTAAATGGAATTCACTTAACTCCATGGTTTGTCTTTATTGGCCCAATCGTCAATAATAAGCAACTCATTCTAGAGAATAATTCATGTAGATCAAAATATGAGAAAAATAATAAAAAATACATGGTGAAACTAATATGTCCAAGCCCTACTTTGTGGAACGACGCAAAACAAAGAAGTATGAACGCACGCTTGGTAAATTCCACAGAAAATATTTTTTATTGGCGACTACTAGTAGTTTTGTCTAAATTCAGGTATCATCAGGCATGATATGTCAATATAGACTAAACTAGTCGCCAATAAAAAATATTTTCTGAAGAATTTCCCATGTGTTCGTTCTTTCTTCTTTAGAAGAAAATATTATTCGAAACGAGTAAAGAACTCAATTTTTGTGTAACTTTTATATAGTAAAGTACTTTATCTGAAATCTGTTCCGTATTTCTGTACATGCCTTAAGATACAATAGAAGATCCTCACATTCTGCAATACGAAAATGCCACCCTTTACCCCAATTTTGCGTAAAAATCACTTTCGTTCTATCCACCTCGACACTAAGAGGTAATCTGAATAGAACTTAAAGAAGATTGAGTATTTCAAGAAGAGAACAATCGTTCCTCCTTCGAAAATTCGTTTTTGCGACTCTCTTGGACACCGCTCCGGAAAGAAATTCGAATTACCAGATCCTTCCCAAAACGTCGGCATCCTTTTCGGGCCATTTTTTCCCTTCTGCTTCCAGCTTTATTTTCAATCGAGTTACTGCCTCTCTAATGGAATGGCTTGCGGTTTTTTGCGCCGCTGTTTTCTGAGCGGATGGCTGCATAGGAACTCTTATCTGCGCTTCGTGAGCCGGACTTTTCCCCGACGATTGAGGAGACGGATTGCCACTGGCGGGCTCTCTAATTGACGGCGACTTATCAGAAGGAATAAAGGCCGATTCCCTTTTTTATCGCCGCTTGAACCCGTTGGAATTGGGTTTGGGAGTTTATTTTCTTGAAGACGTTCGGAACAACGAGGACATAAGTAAGCCATTTCGAATGAATGGAGGATCATTTGCCAAAGTGTTCTCCGTCGTAGGAAGATATATTCTCATCCCGATCCTCGGTATATCATCTTGAGAATGTTGAGGATGGAGGAGAAGAAAATTTAATCTTCTATATTAATCGTTCGCGGAATAATTTCGAATGAGAAGTTTCCGGAGATGATTCAGAATTTCGCATCTCCGTTTTTATGACGGCCGTGCGATCATCTCAAAACGCTCGAGGATGCCCGGGAATTATGGGAAGGACCACCGTTAGAAACAGGAGTTCTTATTCACAATAACTGAATGTAAATACTAGCGATGGGACGATAGCAAAGTTTTTACCTATTCCGATACGGTACGATTTCTGGTTTCTCTTTCCGCAATGATTAAAATTAACTGTTTTTAATTACGGTTGATACTGTCGGTTTGGAAACAAATGAATGAAAAAATTATATTTATTAATTTAACATTCAGCAGAATAATCAATACAAAGGCTTATTAAACCGGATAAGCTACCCCCGTTTATTGAAAACATTTTGGTAAAATTTAAAACAACAAGGGAACAATTGCTTTACTTTAATCTTCTAGTTATCGTATTAAAGCCCTAAATTAAATTCAAAACAATATTTTAAGTCGAATTTACTTTACTAGTAAATTATTTTAGCAATAATTGTAAAATGAATGTTAAATGAGTGAATTAATGATTTTCACGTAGAAATTAGAAATAAAAAATCTTATTTGGCTCCAAAACAAATTAGAACTGACTTATGAAAGGTTCAAGGATTGTGTAGAAACTCAAGTGTTCCATATTAAAAAAAAAGAATAAGTAAAGTAAATTCACCTCACCTTATTTAGGCGTCATTATGGTCCATACATATTATTCTACTGATAGTTCAGTCCATATAGAATTATAACCAGAAATATAGGAATGAGTTTTCAACAAACATTCCCAAAAAATAATTTTTGGAATCGGAAACCAGGTTAAAAATTCTCCTTTTCAGAATGTCAAGAAAGTTTCGATATTTCACCTTTCAGATTCCGAGTAATCGTCCAATTATTAGAGAATGCTATGAATGAGCTCTTCCCAAACATTTTCCCTCCACGACGCCTTATTCATTTCAAATTTGCGGCTTATTATACCAAACGTTAGTTGATCTACGTAAGAATTCAAACTGGTAAAAAGAGACATTGACGTTGCACATCTTTTTATATTTTTGCTGCTTAGTGTCTATAAGCAATAAAAAATTTCGTGTGACGAAGCGTATATTAAATGGGAGATTGCGGAATTGCTCTCACAAGTTAACCAATACACTGCTTAGAGTACACCAATGTCCCGTAGCTAGGGTATCAAACCAGACATCGAAAAATATTGTTTTTTTGTGCATTTAAACCGAGCCGGAATTGAGTATTAAAATCCCCGAAACTGAATTGGAACCGGGAACCGTTTTTTCGCACGATCTAATTATCAATCCTCATTTTAATCAAGCGTAATGGTTGCTATATCTAATAAACATACCCAAAATATTTATAATGCGTTGGTTTATACATAAAATATATTTTACAACAGTTGTGTTTGCGACTCAATAATTAGAGTTAAATTTCCGACACTGTACTTGTTCTTCGGTGAATTCTTTATAAAGATAGTTTTATTTTATTTAAAGGTATTCTAATTACGGGTCACGTAAGATATAAATATTGCGAATAGATTATTTTATAGGAGAAAAACCAGTGCGAACCGGTTCGGCGGTTGCTACTGGAGCGATACCGGAACGGAACCGCTCGGTGGCTTTTAATGAAACCGGAGCGAAAGCCGGAACGATGTTTGCTACGGTTCGATGAACTGCCTGCAGTACATATTTTCAAAGGAATTCTCGAAGTATACCTAACCTTGACAGACTTGGATACAATATGCCAATGGAATTCTTTATATAAGGGAAAGGCTCCCGGATAGCTAAGTGTGCAACGAGAGCGGTCTCGGGTTCGATTCCCGCAGGGAGCCAACGCGAGAAATGACGTAAGCTGTCGAAAAAGTTTTAACAATACTACTACCGTATCACTGTCATTAACGTGCAGGATATCATCTTATTCTTTTCACCTTTAAATGTCAGGTACTTTTTATACATACATATACTTGAATTTAATGTTAGAAGTTGCAAACTCTTATTTTCAAAACGTGGCACAAACCTTCCCGTGTTTTGGAAAATGTCTATGGAAATAACTGAGCCGGTATATTACTTTAATTTGAAAGTTTTATTCTTACTTTTATTATTCGTATTAAATAGTGAGTCGTATTTATCGTTAATGCTGGCAACATTTGTCTCTTTATAATCTTTTATCATGTTCCTCGATTCGTCACAATTCGATCATAATTTTAAATATTTGAAAACTATGTAGATATTTTCTATCACAAAAGACACAATCAAAAATCACAAATTTAACAATAACAAATAAAAGGACAATACTTTTTCACAGAAACTTTACTATGCCACCGGTTTAGCAACCATGTTTGCATCTTTGCCTGAAGATGCAGTTTTATATATATATTTTTAGCGATGTCTCTTCAAACTTGACACATTTTATAGATGTCACTGCAGTAAAATGTATCTAGTCTTAAAAGAGGTGATATAGTGAATAATGAAAAAGAATACTCGGGATGGTAATCTATAGACTTGGTATTAGCGTGATATCATCACGCCAAAAGTTGGTAATTGAAGGTCCGATACTTATCAATTTGTTATTGCTTCATGGAGGGAAATATGTGGAAAGTTAGCGGTCGAAAGTAGCTGGTGGTAACATTTTAGGAAAATTTTAAAACCTGAGAGAAGCGACCTTTAACTTACCATAGCACCGAATAAATATAGGCCAGGAAGTATAAAAATCGCTAAATGAAATACTTCTTTAATGAAATAAATATAATTTTCGTAATAGTTTATCACATTCTCTCCATTAATGTTGTCCCACTTTAATATCGAAGAATAGAGGATGAAACTTTTACTCCATAAACTTGAAAACTTTTTTCTTCACTAATCTGTAAACTTGAGTTTTCTCCGAAAATTCCTCGCAAGGTATCTTAGGCTAGCGTACATGTAGCAGGATTTTTTTATACTTGGCATTTCTCTGAGAAAACTGGAAAGATTGGAGGCGTCAAGTTTCGGCTTTCGGTCGGAAGGGTGCGCCGTTGCAGCATCAAATTACTCAAAGGATGCAAAATGCCTTTGAAGGGAGGATTAAGACGAAGACGCCGACGAAGGACTTCGCAGACGGAACAAGTGTACGGAATATTTCAGATACTGCTAAAATTCTGAGGGTGTCATTCCTGCAGTTCCTAAAGAGTTAACGAAGTGGAAGAGAAATAGGAGTTGCAAGAGGCGAAAATAGAGAGGGAGCAGATTCAAATCAGAGGGGCAGTAAATAAAGAAATGAAATGGATGGCAATGAGGTATTGCTGAAAACTGGAAAAGGAAAGAAAATATGGTGGTTTTCATACTAATATATACTCATACTAATTGCAAATAGCTGTTATAATTGTTTTACAAAATAAAATTCTTAAATACGAAATTTATATTTGTTATTCATATAGCAGGACATTTCTCAATCATCTGAACATTGAAAACTGTCGGTAATAATATATTTTTGAGAGTTAAAATAGTTTTTAAGGCAAACAGAGCGCAAAATTTACAAAAGCTACAGTTTTAGTCGAAACTTAGTCATTAAATGTAAACCATCTATATTCGTTTATTTCTTAAGGGCCTATTTTCACATTTTCCTTTGTAAGAGCGGCGGAAAGGTGAATAAAATTAATTTAAACTAAAGCGTTCTATGTTGAGACGACGGATACGATGTCGTACCTAACTTTGATAAAACTTCGATAAATCTTACTCAATTTTGTGCGATTTGACGGAGTTAGAGAGTTAAAAAAAGTTACCTCTATCTTATCATAGAAATTTCTATCATACATTGTCATAACGTTTCAAATTTTGCCAAAGAAACCAACTTTGTTAACGATAATAATCAACTTTTAGTGAATTTATGGTAAAGATTATTTTCAGTGGTATAGCATCAAATTCCTGAGCAACCAAGGTTAGTCGGATTGAAAATTGCCTATTATCTGCAGAATAATATATTTAACAACGTGAAATGTTTCGAGTTACATTTATAACTACTATTATATTAATTGCTAATATATTTACATCTCTTAAGCTAGGAGGCATGTCTATTGCAACATTGAGTTGAGTTGGGTGATATTTGTATTGTTACAATTTATATTTTACTAGGAAATGCATATATTGTAATAGTATATTTTGTAGCTAGATTATCGATGTTCTGTAAGTTTTTGATGTTTTATCTTATTCTACAACCTAGTTCTTGTATTTCAAACTCATCGGTTGTGCTTATCTGTGTTATTAATATGGATGTGTATTTATATTGTTTAGTTTTTGCAGTAGCATTGCTGACATTTTCCTTTCTTTTATTTTCACCGTTCTCCCCTCCTTTTAAATTTTAGTTGCTATTATCGGTAAGTTTCGCTTAAACCTTTCTATGACAAAGGTTTAGAGGTAATAAGGGACTAACTAGTTTCAATCTCGCCTGAAATAAATTCGTTTGTTATTATTATTAATAGCAGTTCACGTTTAAGTTATTATGCATAGCATTGAATATTTTACTGTATGATTTTGTAGCTTAGGATTGGAATAATTGTAAAATAGTAATAAGTTTACACCGGCATATTAGCCCATCTGTAATGCATGCAATAATAAATAATAATAATAAATGGACGCATACCAAAAAGTATCGAGGCTTGGATAAATATATTTCCTAAAGATCGCAGCAGAAAGAAAGTATAACTGCTTGTTGAAGGGCATGACAAATATCACGGTAATGAGTAAAGCGCTAGTCTTAGCACTTTAAGGATAAGAGAGGATATGAGTTCTTAAGTAGACTCTTTAATAGACTGCAGTTGAAAGGACAATGAGATTGGATCCACTCATAGAAGGTCCCACTCCTTGGGAGAATAATCTAGAAATCGATCTTCGTGACGATTATTCCAGGCCATTAATTAGAGGATGCGCTTGCCTCCTTCCGTCCTTCGATGTCTACATTCTGAGCACCATAAATCTTGTCTTGTGACAATGCAGCTACGAAATATCTAACCCATGCCTTTGATCAATTCCATACCTACATGCGATGCACATTAGCCAGCATATTATTTTGTATTTACGTTCGCACAAGCATAAATGTGATAAACAAATGATATCAAGAAGCTAGATGAGAGAATAAACACATGCTCGTTTTAAAATTTATCGACCCTTATTCGATCGATAAAATTGATTGTTCCTTTTCTTAAGGTTTGACTGAGGAGGATTCATGAACAACTAGCGCTATAACTCCGATGTTCCGGGTTCGAGTCCCAGCAAATTGTATTTTTCTGGTTAAGGAATGATTTTTTGTTTTCGTAAATAATCATAATCATTAAAAGGGATGTAATTGAGGTCTGTTTCCATTAAATTAGTAATTATAATTATTTCCTTAATTGAAGCTTCATAATGTTCAGAAAAGTACATACGTATTAATAAGAAAAATTTAGAAATATTTTTCCATCAGTATTTAGATTGCCATCATCCCGTTTGATATATAATTATATATTACGAGTTAAAACAGTTTGCATACTGCAAGCTTAAGGTAATAGATTTTCCCACCTCTCGTTTTGCACAGCCCCAATTTTAATGACAGGTTTAAATTTTCTGCAGAATCCTTGAGAAATTTAACCAATATGGCGTCAAACCAAGGAGTATTTATATTGGTTTTAGTGCTAATTACGTTATAAAATATAGTGTTATATAATAAACTTAAGGTTTCGAGTCGCAGTCATTTCAAGTAGTGCTTAAAAACGAATTCTAAATTGAGACTTTTCTATTAAATTGTTAAGTATTCTGTGTTTGTTTTATTAAATGAAGTATTTTAATACTCAAAATTTTGTCGTAAGATAGCTAAATTTGCACTAAATTCGAGAGGTGTAATACCATGAACCCGAATAATCCATGAAAAAGTAAGCATGCAAATATATAAAAAGTCGGAATTCCTTTTTTTAGAATAACATACTCAATAACTCACCAATATTGTCTTTATGATATACTATGGCGGCCATTTCAGAAAAGGAAGAGTTGCCTTTAAACGAAGGAAATGCATAAATGATTGCTCATGAAGCGTTGATGTCAAGATGTTAATGACTAAAGTCAGCCAGCATGTATTTATTTTGGTAAGGGTTGGATCTGTGGCACCAAGTTAAATTAGCACTTTTAGACTTAGCGGAAGTTGCTATGGAAACAATTATTAATTAACTTTACGATGTAGAAAAAGAAGTATAAATACCAAATTCTAGTTCGAGGATGGGAGCGATTAAAATTTGTATTAGATTTTGGTTCGTTTCTTCGTACCAGCTTAACTATAAGGCAAACATTTATTTTTCAGTATTTTCTACTTTTGATTAAGCCGAATTACATATAAATATACATTAAGATACAAATAAGCCATACATATTTATCGTATTACTCTTCATAGATCAGCCGCTTCACTCTAAATTCAAATAACACAAGCGACTTTAACAGCAGTGAGTTCTAAATTCATCAAATTAGTAATGGTAATTACATATGCTCCCGATCATCATCATTTTTAGTTGGAGCTTTTCAATTTATTTGTTTCGTCAAATTTACTGATTTCTTTGACTTAAAGCAATCAGAAAATAGATCTCCAAGTCGGGTTGTTGCCTTATAAAATTCTTAGCGTTTATTTTCTGTAGAATAATTTAGAGATAAAAATCAATGATACTCCTAAAATAAAATTTAAGACTCCGCTGCAAGTGACTGCCTTCTTTCTTGTGTGTCCTTCTTCCTTTAACTCTTTAAGACATTTTCCCTCTCTCTCTTATTACCTCTGCCTCTGTAGCACTTCAACTTTGGAATACTTCTTTTTCGGGATAATAGCATTAGCAAACCAAAAAAGCTGGCGCACTCTTAACACCTCTTCACATCTCATCCCTTCCTCTAGCAGCATTTCCCCTACGACTCTCGGAATACGGAATTAATTTTGATGGAATCCTTTGAAATGACGAAAAAATTTTCGAAGAGAAATTCATTTTAGGGACGGGGATTGAGAAGCTATGGATTATACAGTTCCTGAAGGTAGGAACTGACGGGTTTTGAGGGAGAGAAAAGGCAGGTTGTCGAGGAGGGAGGGGGTTGTGTGTGGGAAGGGGTGGAGTATTGAGAGGGAAGAAGGATAGGAGACTTGGGAAACTTGATAAAGAAAATAGCAAATGGTAAAAGGACTAACAGTAGTAGTAATATTGATAGCTACGGTCATTTCGCATGTAGACCCCCACCCGGAATCGAACCGGAGATTGTTTTAATTTACATCGAACGCATTTCCCACTTGGCTGTCCGGGAGCCTAGGACTAATAAAACGACGTGGGAAAGAGTTGCCGAGGGATAGGTGAGGATGGGCTAACGACTCGATTTGATAAAAGTACGAAGTCACTTCCCTAATGTAATCCATGCTCCAACAAATTATAATAGTATGAAAAGACGCACTTCCTTCCTAAGCTATTGAAAGAGTCAGAAAATTCTATTTGGTGGCCGTTATAAAACATTCAACAGCAATCGATTTTGCTGGAACAGATTGAGGGATGATAGAGGCATTGGGATAATGTACAATACCATGTAATAGCAGCTTAAGCATCCGCTGGGAATCGTTTTCAACTTGAAGGATTTAGGACGATCCGTCGCCGTTATTTTATCGCGTGTATTGTTATTTATCAATGTATGTAGTCTCATAAATAATTCACAGGGGATTCTAAGCGCCTTTTTCTACTTGCTAGGACTCATCATCCCCCAATCCAACCCAATCATCTGAAGTTAGACCCGTTTTGAAAGTAATGCCATATTCAAAGTATCATCAGGTATTAAGTTTCTTCCAGATTATATTTGTAGTATCACTACAAAAGCATATATTTAATCGAAATGAAATCTCAAATATTCTAAACCTATGAGTAGTGTTTTAATTCGAAGCAGCGGTGTCGAAAAGTGCATCAGTATGAATTTGCTGCGGCGAATCGACAGCTGAGAAATGTTCCATTCCCCAATTTGGGCTTTTCTTTGCTTCAAGTCGCCTTCTGCTTGTCCCGTATGCTTTCGCGGGACTAATGCGTCCCATGGGCATCTGGAAACGTTAAAGATCAAAACCATGCAAATAGAACAGGTGAAGTTTAAAGTCTCTACCTCAAAAATAGGTATGATACTTCATCAAAATATTACACGGAAGTAATCCATTCACACCGAATAGGAAATAATAGTAAAAATATGGTATATGGAATGGAACGTGGATTCAAATAAGTGATTTAATGAGTAATTAATCCGGATTGATCGACTCTTCTGAACGACTTTTCGTACACGTTTGGATTTTTCACATTGTCGTTGGAAAAGATATAATATATGTTTTTAAGGAAAAAGTTTAGCTTTCAAATACAATATAAATACCTCATTTACAACTTTATCATCCGACTTATTCAGATATGAGCTTCTTTTAAGCTGTGAATAAATGGAGCTATGAATACATCAATGAACATAAAGAGGCCATGTATGCAAATGCACGTAATATGTTTGAAATACAATTTCTTTGAAAGATTTCACATGTTTTTACGCTCACAGAATGTGTTATGAACGTCCCTATATTTTATGTATTAATTTTTATAGAATTTTATGCTGTTATAAAAGAAGGATAGGAAGATATTAAAAATACGTGGTGAATGGAGGAAATCTTGGGTATAGAATTGCTCCAAATACAGATTGAGAGATTGAGATTAAAATGACTTGGCCATATGAAGAGGATGGATGAATGGCAACTTCCAAGAAGGATATTTGATGAGAAGAATAAAGGAAAAGGACTAAGGGGGAGACCAAGAGGTAGGTGGAAAGACATGATTATGAAAGACATAAGTAAAAGAGTGGAGGATGTGTGATAAAGTGTGGGACGAGATGTGGAGGGAGGGTAGAACGAGATGGCAGTCACTGGTCCACAAACATCCAACACCCTACCCTGACAGAGTCGGGATGAAAGTGGAAAGGATAATGATGATGAATGAAAGACTTGCAAAAGATGGAATGCTTCACGCTATTATTATAACCATCGCAATGATTCAAAATATTGGTACTGATTTAGCTTCAAAATCAACTAATATCCTACAAGAACTCAAGTTTTAAATCGGACCTTCCGATGTTACAGTAAGTTAATAACGTATTATTAAATTAATAAAAAAGCTAGTAGATACTAGTTGAATGGTTATTTTACGAGTAAAATATATATTTTTAGTTGCTCTAAGATAGCTTTGTTAGGTGCAACTGTGAGGATATGGGTCGTATATGAACGCAAACTCCGGTAACTTTGTAAACTTACATACTTACGTATACCGGTGCTCACCCAAAGTCCCGGGTTCGAGTCTCGGCTAGTTGATTTTTCCGGTTAGGGAATGGTTGTCTGTATTCATAAATAATTACTTAAAACGATGTAATTGGGGTCTTCCTTTTTCTTTTGAAATGTTATTGTTACTATTATTTGTCAGTACATGACGAAAATCCGTAATTAAAATCTCCTTCTGTGAAGCAGATAAGAAGGGATGGAGAAATAGGAGAGAATAGCCATAAGGGTTGAGACAAATATGGACGGACAAACGAGCTCATCTAAATGAAGAAATGGAGAATTTGAATTCCCTTCTTAGATTTAGACGTAAAGTAGATTATGAAAGGGAGTGGAGAAGGTCTGAGGAAAGCAGGAAAGGAATGGGGAATTGGAAATTAAGTGAGGGACGTAAAAAAGATGGGACAGAAAAGGGTGTTTGAATGAGCAGCGGGAGAAGAGAAGGAGAGAGTGATGAATGGAGAAACGTACATTTGATTTTGAATGGGCGATGTGATGGATATTGAAGAGGGAAGGGAGTTAGCGATTTCGAAATATTTGTGTCCGCGTCACCTGAGGATTGTGCACTGTCATTTCATTTTCGCCCATCAAAACGAGATGTATGTGCTGTGTTATTGCGATTAGAATTGAAACGACTAATGAAATCTCGCTCTTCTCGAGTTTTAAAATACCGAATCCTTCCACGGCCGGCATTAATCCTCCATAGAGGCGGCATAATTGCCATTTGTTCGTGAGATTCGCCGCTGCGAGTCGCTGTAATCGCGAACATGAGAACGGCGCGATTGAAATCGGCGATCAAAATTGAAATTAAGGCTATTCTTTGTCTAGTTCTCAAAATCTTTGCTATCGATAACGAATTTTCAGGCTCGGTTGGTCCGAAATGGGTTTACATCCGTGAAATGGCGATGCGGCGATGTTTTTAGTAATATTTGAGATGAAATATCGACAAAGGGGGATTTTCAACCAAATAGAGCCTTTTTGTGTGGGCGCCCAAACAAATAAGATTAATTTCAAAATTTGAATATGCATGCGTTTTGAATTCGGAAATAAAAATTCTCGATACGAAGCCATTCACAACTGCGTATAATTTAGTTTTTCCCTCTCTTTGTCGAAGTAATTATCTTGCGTATGGAAAAGATGAATTTTCAATGGTGTTTAATTATAAAATTTTATGTGGAGGATATCATTCATTTTGTCGCAGTCTATCTGCTTTTTTGCATAGATTATAATTATCCCTGGAAAGCAATACATTTGTAGGAGTGTTTGTGTACGAAATTAGTATGATTATTAGTTCATTATTTCATATATTGATTTCATAATATTCAAGTCGAAAGGTATTATGAAGGATTAGACCCTTTTTGTACAGTGAAACCTGCCTTTACTGGAACCGCTCGGCGCCGTGATTTTTCCGTAATTGACAGGTATCCTTTATGTACTGGTTTCACAATCCCATACATGTAAAAATTACCATTCCACAGATCTGGACTAAGAAATTTTTCTGCAATGGAAATGTGTATACTGGTTCCAATTTATCATTGAGAATTGTAAAAACCCAAATAAAAATGTTCTAGAATTAAACTCTAATAGGACTAAATAGAACTCGAACCTTCCACATTCCGCTATGGTAGGTTTCTGTTGTATTCGGCTTAGTACAGAGATTGAGCACCATACTTTTACATCGCTCAAGAAATACTGTCTACAAAGCATGAAATTGGGTTCACGAAATGTTTAAATTAAAAAAATTCTCTGAGGTTAAATTTCAAAAAGTATTTTTCATTCTTTTGTATTTCAGATTTTTAAATCGTTGATTTGTTGATATAGGAAGACTATTAAGTAAAGGGATATCTAAATCTTAATCTTAGGTATTACGTCGGTCCTGACTTAGGTAATAACTGTGGTATAATTTCAGTACATGAGGGATGCGAAAGTTCTATTAAAGGGAAGCATTTTCTAGATTCTAAAACTAATATAACGTCCATCCTCTCGTGTGCTTTGTGAGGTTTTTGAAAGCGACCCACCGTTATATTGCTGGCGGGTGGGCTTGCGGTATTGCCAGATTGTGAACTCTGTCCCAACGGCTGCATAAGATCACGGGGCAGAAATGTATACCCGTTCGATTTTTTAGTAATTCACTGTACATACTATTCCGATATCGACGTTCTAATCGACGGTATTTTCTCGTTCTTAATTTGTAAGTATTATAATATTTAACATTGGACTCTTTTTTGCACCTAACCCTATATGTGACAATGATTCCGTACCTAAAACATTTCTCAACCTAGTGGTAAGAAACAAGTTACTTTCATATGCTATACATAGGTTCACCATATTCTGAAGGTAAAAACCGAGTTTGATCTTATAGTAATTCACTCTACATGTGATATCAAGTTTTTGAAGAGATGACCTGTCCTGATTTTATAATCCATTCTTACTTGGGATTTTTCCCAGGTGCACTGATTTAAGTAAAAGGTGACCTTTCCCATTGCAGCTTTTATAAGTAGTATGGAGGGAAATTTCATCAGTAAATTTGATGCTTTAGATATGTAGGTATATAGAATTAACCATGATTTTAAAAAATGTAAACTATACTACCACTTGCTTAACTGAATAAAATTCCATTACTTTTACTTATCCTTCCAGTCTATACTAGCATTAAGCCTTGATTTCGTAAATGTATTTAAAATTATTTAAATATCACACACACATACTCATGTATGTACATACTATCATGGAAATTCTATTAGGTAAACAGTTAAGAGAAATCCTCAACAAAAACTGGAGGAGAGAAAAACTCACGGTGAAGGAAAGCTCCAATAAAAGGTGATACTGACGAGAAATAATGAAAAAAATAAACACAAAGAAAGCGTTAAAGATGGTATTTTACGAAAAGTCATGCGGCTAGAAATATAATGCGGATACATGGAAAAAGTCTGATGGAGCAAGAGGTAAGGATAAAGTATATCTAAGTACCTATGTCACGTATTAATTATAAAAAATAGAAATAAATATTAACGAATATTGTATAATATGCATTAAGTACGTAATATACATATAGTTGATATTTTATGATACTAAATTCTACCCATAGCGTAAATTCATAAATAATACAAGAAGAAGGGAGAAGGAAAGAAAATTGGTCAATAATCATTACAGAATCAAGTATTCACACTTAAGAAAAAATAGAATAAAATTATCTTGATAAGGCTTCAATTGACCTAGCAGCCGATACGGAATTAATTGTTTGGTTCCAAATCGTTTTGTGTGCACTCTGACTAGACATTTCCTTCGCGATCTTAGCACATCCATTATAACATTTATATTTTATTAAAAAAATTGATTCATAATCGAATCAATCGTGAACTTGCATGATCTTACGCGTGACTAAGTTTATACTGCGAATTATTTTTAGCGAAATTGAACGTATAATGTCTTTATAGCATTGGCTTCCATCCGTTTAAGGAGTGAAGATAGGGAATGGGAGATGGGATGAAGAAGGTCAATGGTTTGAAGGGTTAGAAAGTGTGATAAATCAGTGCCGCCATTCCTTAGCTTGATAAACGAATCGATTCTGTCATCTGCTTCTCGTCTTTCCACACCCGCAGATTTTTATCCGCAGCGAACGTCAGCTTCGATTCCATATCAAAGCGTCTAATTTTATTCAAGCAACGTCGCCTTGGGAAATAGTTCGCTGGAGATGTCGAAATTGTTCTGGTTCCTTCGAGAAATTTTGTTTCATCCCTAATTATTTTCGACATTTAGGATTTTTTACTAGAGAAACCCATTTAAAAGGATCATTCATGTGAACGAAATACCCATTTCAACAGGTAACTTCAACTTTACAGACATATTAAGTTTCACTTTAAGAAAATTTCGTCTGCTGGTCAATGGAATTGAGAAAGAGCTAGTATATGCCATTGTAAAATATCTTTCTCTCTCTTTTATTGTAAAATATCTTTCATATCTCTTAAGATTCAACTTACAGTTTACAGATTTTAGGAACGAGAAGGTTCTGACGGTTCTATCACAAAGAATGTCAGACTGTCAGGACTTTTTTCAGGCCTTGATCAGTTATAATTGTTTGTAACAATCTTTAATAAGAGATGAGAGTGAAATCGATATTTCCAGGCGTTATTTCATGGAAATCCATATCACAGAAAAGAAAAACTTAGTGCTACTTAGTATCCTTTACTGCTCAAATTATGATCAATAATCACAGCTGCTTATAACCTTTACGGGTTCGATTCCCGGTGGATGGTCCCATAGGGGACCTATGTGCGAAATGACCTAAGCTGTCGAAGCACTTTTAACAATACTACTACTTATAACCTTTATATAACTAAAAATTTTATGTGGGAAAGAAACCACCCATTGAGTTGTATTTGTAAAACACACTGCGTCCACAGCTAATGTACTGGGTGATGAATACGTATTCTTTAAATTCACTGCTAAATTGCCTTAGAGGATTGCATATTTGGATATTTTTGTTTTAATCACCAAATAATCATACTAGAGGACATTCAAATGCTAAAATCATCTAAGTATCATTATATTATACGTTATGCTTTAAAGAATTTCTCGGAATATCTTCAAAGAATGATCCGATTAACTATAACCCGCAATGAAGAGCAGCACAATCGGAAGAAGCTACATAAAGGTTGTATATTCGACACAGTGTTTAATTTAATTCAATTTCTCTGGTTAATACCACAAAATAAACGGACGTTAAAGTTCAAGGGCACCATTTTTACAACTAATGTACAAGGAAATGGCTAAAGGTGACTTTACATGTAAAGGCGTGCTCCTATTCTACTTAAACTCGAACCTGGAATCTTCCACTCTCCGGGCCCGTGCTTTGTCTAATTTAGTTATCGAGCCAGATCATTCTCTCATGCCGTTTTGGGAGACTTTGTAAGCAAGGGCGAAGCGGTTTCGTCCGACTATGCGGCGTGGTTTACAGCCAGAGTGGAGTGGAATAGAAAACCCCAAAACGGTATTAGAGGATGCTCTAGCTCAATAGTTTGATTGGAGAAAGGAACCGCCCTTGAAGTGGAAGAATTCACATAAGTGTCCTGGTCCTCTCAGGACTTTCTCATGTCCGTTTTTATGTCGAATTTAAGAAAAACTATAATTTAAAACACTATATTAAAGAATTAAATACGACTTACTTAAAGACAACTTACTTTTTTTTATCTTTAATACATTTGGCGACTAAAATATTCATAAATATTATTCTCTGATTAGTAGAGCATTTCTTATTTAAAATTTTGAGGTCTCGTTATATTCCTGAAAGTGATTCATGCTAGAATATCGTTTCTCTTTAAATGTATTGTTCTTTTGGTCTCCCAACTCACGATGCATTCTTCGATTTTTCTTTTCATTTTGAATCTTATTCAGCTTACGTTCCTTTATTTCCATATATTATTTATATTTTACATCTATATCTGTTTTCTTGGGCTCTATCAGATTTCTTTCTTTCAATCTCTTCCCTCTTCAATTTCCATCCTTTCTTTCTCTTTAAATCCCTTACGTAGCCGAAATATCTTGTTTCGAGCGTATATTCTCCTTTAATATTTAAGTACATTTTACGAGTATAAAAACTATTAATTAATAAAATTCTCGTAAGTCCTACCATGCTTTATATCCGACATCCCATCGCGATCAATCCCTTTCTCTTCTTCACCACTGATCTTTTCCTATCTTTCCCTCTACGCCCCTTTTCATTCGTATCTTATCGCACTCATCCTGTTCCTCCCTAATCCTACAATACCCTCGGAGCACTCCCCATTCGCTCTCTAAGTCTCTCAATCCTATTACCGAAAACTCGTCACTCCTTCCATCGTATACTTCATTCCTTCGGATTGAATTCGCCCAATTGGCGTCCAAATCATTGAATATGCAGCATCCATAATCAAGCTTTGGTAAACTTCTAGAGGCTGCAGGATTATGAGAATATATTTTATCTCCTTTGTGATTAATCAAGAGAAACCTTTACTGCAAAAGTGAGAGCTGTACCATGTAATTAGGTTCGGTTTGCGGTAAAGGATAAAAGGCGGGGGAGAATCGTAACTGCCATGTCCTGATGAGTGGAATATTTTTCATTTGTCTTTTGGTACAGAAAAATGTATCTTCATTAACTTTTATCTCAGTTTTGTTCATGTCTGTAATAATTCAAAAGCTACTGAGGTATGAGTAATGCTGAATAATGACATTGTTTAAGGCCTCTCCTTTTTAAATATTACGAAAAGTTTTACTCTTAGATTCATTGTGCTTGACTTGCTTGGACTTGTTCCGCTTAAGCATTCTGTCTCGGTGAGGAAAGCAATGGCCACCTCTCCAAAACTTTTCGTTGCTCACGGTAGAGGGATGAGGTTTAAACCAGCCTTCAGGCCGAAGACTGTACAGACAGGCAGTTGTATTCTTAAAAATGCTTCGACAAATAAGGTAATGTCGCACATATGGACCCCTAATGGGAACTGAACCCTGCACCTCTCCCATAAAAGTCGCTCGTAGAGTCCACTTGAGTATTCGTACCCATGAATCAGCCTCATTTTGATAAGACAGCATATTTCTTTATATATTTCTCTATAAAACTAAAGCTACATTTAAAAGGCTTCTCCTGATCTTACGCCCTCTTGAGAGTTTGGAGTTTTGATGCTCAATGCATAAATTTATGCAATAGTGATTTTTTACCATACCACTCAATTTCAACACAAAATTACATATTATGACTGTATTTTATTATTTGTCGAGCATTGTCATCAAATCACTCAACCTGAAATTAATGATATTGATATCGAACCTATTGAGGTTTAAGCAGGCTAATTAAAATCCCTCGGAACTAATTATATTGAAATTGACTGATTTTCTTTTCAGAGTATGTTCGAACGAATGCACTGCAGCAGAGATGAACTAATTTGCATCTGAGACGTATATGCACTCTTTTGTGATAAACTTCACGGTCTCTTGAAGATTTAATCCACTGTGATCTTCTATTCTACTCTTACTTAGGAAGGGATCCTTATCTGTAGTATCGCTGCCTGTTTTTGGAAGAGCCCTTGCGAAGTAGAACCGCTGATTTTTTTTGTTTCCAGCGGATTATAGAGAAACCTGCTTTAATCAACAACTCTTCTGAAACGAAAGAGTTTCAGACACAGCTATTAGTTTTTTTTTTCATGTGCAAATTCCTCCTCTTCTCCGCACTCTTCTGACAAGGAGATTCATTTTAAACGTATGGCATTCGCTTTGAACGACAAAAGCACTTCGTTAGGTCGCAAATACGAGTGAATCCCTCGGAGAAGCTCGTAATTAACACTAATTCTCTCATGGCTTCGTTCATGCAAGCTATTCCGATATATCATCTAAGATAATTTAGAACGAAAGCTCGTCTGATTCAAAAGAGGTGACCTTTGAATTGTTTCTCGGTGAAGTATTTGTATAAGTACATAATGTCTTATCGGGTTCACTGTTTTGGAAAACGATGCTTAGGATCTATCTTATATCGAGCTTATACTTAGTAGTTAGAGAGTCTAAGTCATTACATATTTTTTTACCTTTAGTAGGTTCATATGCCCTAATATTCCCCACTCACTTACTTACCCCACCCTTTATGTCATCCAACACATTTTCTCTTTATCTTCCCCTCTGCTTTTATCCTTCTATTCCAACCCTCAATCACATGCTTAAGTAATCCCTTTCCTCTTAATATTTGACCTACTAATTTACTCTGTCCACGTTTAATTAAAATCTCAGTGAGCTCCTTTTATCATGTAAGTGTTTTAGCCTAGGATAAACCAATGAAAGCAGAAAAAAATATTCGTTTGTTGGATTGAGTCATTCTTCTAAGATTTTTAACAACCTATTAAAAAGTAAAAGTAAAAATAATATAAGGCTTATTACTAGAGCCGCATTACGTATGTATTTTAGTTAGCATTTCCGTATGCATTTTCCCCTTTGTATTATCAATAGTCTTCAGCAATTGAATTATTGGTAATCCTAAACCCTTTTATAGGTTCCATTATGTGTGAAATGCAATCAACGAAAGAGACTTTAAGGAGTCAATAATAAAAATTTATCCTTGTTTTATAATTCTAAACGTCAATAAATATGAATGTATGCAATAATTCTCTGTTTTCCTAGAAAGGTGTAAAAACAATTCTTAGGCGAATTTTTGTATTTGTGCTGGAGATATTGTAAATTGAAATCTTTAATTTATTTAAATATATCCTCAGATTAGAAAAATGTATTTACTTCTCTTTTGTTAGCTAATATAGGTTTGGTAACTTTTTCAATCGTACTGCTGAAATCCGTGTGTAGCAAAATCTAGTGTATTCAATATTGAATGTACTTAGAATCAGAGCATGGATAAAAAATCGAGTTCAGTCTGAGACCCCTTTCTGAATCACGGAAATCCATGTCCAATCCCCTCGCCAGTGATGGACACGGTTCCATCAGTTCTAAGTGATTCGATCTGTCAATTCAATTCGTCACAATTTGCCATTTTTTCTGGACATTACTCGGATCCTGAAGAGCGACATTGCTCGCAGACTGAGAGATAATTTTTCAACGTTAAATCCGAGAATACATCCAGGTGATAGCGTTCCATTTAACAATCAGATCCCCCTTTTTACTGAGACCAATCGATCAGCCGCAATTCACTAATCAGTGTAATTGAGTTGAGGAACTCGATCCTCTCATTCGGCCTTGCAATTTTTCCGACCGGTATCTTCTTCCATGGCAGAAAAGAGCGCTAGAAAAAAGCAGCCCATCGATTCAAGAATGCCATCAAAGGAGTGAAGAAATCTGGGAGCGGACGGGGGATAATAATATCTGTAATATTGATGGGATGAGATGAGAGGTATTGGAGAATGGCGATCGGCTGTGATGAAGGGAATCCATTGAAGTGAAAGGAGAATAGCTGAAGGAGATGGATAGGATTAGTCTGAGGGTCAAAGGAGATTATCCAAGAGGCTATTCGAGATTCTTGACGATAAGATGAGTGTGCGTCAGCCGTCAAAAACGACTTTCTCTTATCAATAAAACAGTGTGATGGCATTTTAATTTTTTAACTAGCATGTTTGAGGTAGAAAAAGCATAATAACTCGTTAAATAGCCTCAAATGTTTCATAATGATTGGTAAAGGGCTTCCTTGTCTGTTTATTTTTAAAAGGAGCTCTAACCAGTCTCTCTCTCTCTCTCTCTCTCTCTCTCTCTCTCTCTCTCTCTCTATCTATAATACGAACATAGTAATCCTTCCACCACAACAAGGTTTGTGTCCAGGGAAGGTCTCAATGAATACTGCTTTCTTAATGCATTTCCTCTATACCTCTTATTGTAATGGTATTTTTGTAATTGTAAGGTTGTTAATGAAATTTTGAACATAATTTCTCGTCTATTCATTGACACACAGATACATTAATAGTTTTTTAATATTTATTTTGATNTGAAAAAAATGTGACTATTTTATTTCGCTTCGAATTCTTATAATATACACTATCAAATAATTAATAAGAAAGTTGATAGAATTACGTGTAATATGGTGCGAACTTCAGCCGTTTTGAATAAGTTCATTTCTTTTGACTTACTCTTTTGACTTTGGTATCTTTTCATTTCCTGGTGAACTTTAAGATGCAATGTGTACTAAATTTCTTAAATATTGAGCATGATCCAATTTCGCAGGAAATCTCCTACAATATGTTCAAAGAGATTTACAAAATTTTCAGTTTATCTTTCATTTCTTGTATAATGTTTTTTATTCTATTTAATATTTATTTCTTTCGCCTTTTAGATATCTTGCCATGATAGGATAAATTTTCAGTTATTTTCCTTCCACCACATGGAATTCGTTCCTACTTTTAATTTGGGTGCGATATCTGTAGATGAGTTGCTTAAACTCAGCCAGAAAATAGTAGAATAGATATTTTTTTTGACTTTCTTTTGCTTTACAATGTAAGAAGGTTATTCAGATTAAACTCAAGATGCGAAGGTTTTACTTGCTCACTATAGCATATGCAATACACACAACACGCATGTCGAAGCTGGTTGCATCACACTAAATTGTATTTGTATAGGGGCACTGATACTTAAAATTTCGTCTTTAATGTTGAATCATCAGGTTATCTAGGTTAATTTTGAACTAAATTGCGTAAAATAAGCCATACATATATTGGTTATATTAATTTCGAATCCTATGATACTTTTCATGCATTTGAAAATTTCACCATTACGCCGTTTTACGCAACCTTTCCGTTCGTAACTGCAGGAGATAAATATTTATAAAATAAATCATCAGCAGTAAGACTTTCAAATATAACTAGAAGAAATAGCAGCGTAACTATGCAAAACTATAGAGGTGCCAAATTCGATGTTTAATGGTGTAAGTGATAGAAGTCTTTCAACTTCGTTGATAAGGAAAGACGAAGTCGCGTTTGAAATCATGCCATTTTTATTTTTAAACATTTAATTTTGCATTTGTAACGATTTAGAGCCATAACGGTTAGTATTTCCCAAAAGTACATAATTTTTTACAAGACATGGTAGAATGTATACATTTTCATTTGTTTTCATTGCATTTGACATTCATTTGATAATCATTTAGATTATCACTATTCTACATTTTCTACTCTTATCTTTTAAATATGAGATACGCAAAATTATAAATACTTTGCATTTATTTTCGTCTGTTTTGATTTATCTGCACTGTTTAATATCAGTGCCAACGTTATACTATAAACAAGCAAAGAAATATGAACACCTCCATTTTCATTGTGGGTGAGTCTCATTTGCTAGGTAAATGCAATTTTTTACCATCAATTCTTCGTAATTATTATCTAAAAGTTATATTAGTTATAATGTACTTATTGTTAATTAGTATTTCTTACAATTTTGTATATTATACTTGTCACATTACTACTATTATAGTATTTAGAGATGTTACAAAGCAAAATACGTTATGATCAATCAAAAACTAAAGTGATATTGTAATATTGTTACCATTATAACCCTTGCTAAACTTCTCCTTATATGATAATCCATTCCATTTCTCACAATTAGTTTTGTTTTTTTTTTCACAGTTCGCTTTTCTCGAAAGAAAATTGTAAGCTGTGAGCCTGGAGATGCTGTAAATGGAAGTAACTATTCCGCCGCCAATTTCGGCGTTGTGACCTATTAGCCCGAATTCAGGTCGCACCGTTCATTTTTTTGGCGTGAAGTATCTTTTTCCTATAACGATTTCATCGCTGACGTCCTCAAACAATTGCCAATTTTTCCGAAGGGAAATGAATTTCTAGTCACGGCGAAGCAATCGGGTGTGGAATTATCCGGCCAGGAAACGCTCAAGTGCGATATTAATAAAAATGCGCAAATAATCACTGCAATTCGTAACTCTCTGAACAATGGCGCTGGCTAGCTTGGAATAGAAATTAGTCGTTTATTGTCTGGCAAAAGATCAAAAATCAAACGTCGGCGGAAATGCCTCATTCTGCCAATTGTATTTCGATACAAAAGCGCTGCGGTATTTCGCGTGGGATGACTGCGAAAAAGTAACTCCCACATCCGGTACACAATCTATAAATTCCACGCCTTTGTATAATACTCTAAAACGGAAGGAGACGAATATCTCGTTGCCATAAATCGGTTCGCACGCCTTTTGGTCGACGGGAAGATTTTGCAATATTTAATCTCGAATTTTTTTTGCTAGCGGAAGGAAAAGGGAATAATTCATTACATTTTAATAGGCGGGAAGCGTAAGCAAAAGGGCTGGCATGCAGAGTGCTCATTCTCACAGAGAAGATTCAAAGCCACGGAAAAAAACTCAGAATAGTCGAAACGGGAAATATAGGAGATTGAAAGCGAGCGGACGGGATCTTTTCATCCGCAAAAGACTTTTCTCCTGGTAAATTAGGACCTCTGTGCTAGCAAGGAATAGGCGGAGGTTTTTGCAGCATCCGTATTAGCAACACATTCTTACAATTGGACTTATCTCTGTGGATATTCTGCTGAAATTCAGAAAACATTTCTATCTTTGTCGCGGAACAAGAAAGAATACGTATACCAATTGACTTTGAAGTAATTTGACTAACTTGACTAAAAATTGATTCTTCACTCAAAATAATTAGTTAATCTTGTTTGGTTGTTGATCGTTATGAATTGATACTAACAGTCTCTTTAATACAGAGATTAGGACTAATTAGGACTCAAATTTTCTATAAAGCTGTAGTAAAGTGACTTATAATTCCTGACTCCACGTAATATATTTACACGTCCAAAAATTGTCAAAGTATGTTTCCTTTCAAATTTACAAACATTTTCTATCATCTTCTGCAAGAAAGAACTACTTACAATGCATATACTGTAAAAACAAACATATGTAGAATGGTTATAAAAAATTAACAATAGTAAGGTCCTAAGTTGCCCTTTACTAGTAGGTATTACTAATTCTGAACAAAGAAATTCATCAAATTCTAAAATTTTTATTCCATTCGCTTACCCAGCGAATAAGTAGCATAAGTTTAAAAAATAAAAAGAAGTAATATAATAATATAAATTTGAATAGAATAATATCATGATGCTTATTATTAATTGACATATTCTAAATAATATAGTTCGTTAGTATAGTGGAATTGGTCGATGACGCATTAACAGTGCTGTAAATGCATTCATATTAAGAACAGCAGCGCAACTCGCACCTATTTTCTACTTCTTGAATAAACTGAAAAAAATGTGACTATTTTATTTCGCTTCGAATTCTTATAATATACACTATCAAATAATTAATAAGAAAGTTGATAGAATTACGTGTAATATGGTGCGAACTTCAGCCGTTTTGAATAAGTTCATTTCTTTTGACTTACTCTTTTGACTTTGGTATCTTTTCATTTCCTGGTGAACTTTAAGATGCAATGTGTACTAAATTTCTTAAATATTGAGCATGATTCAATTTCGCAGGAAATCTCCTACAATATGTTCAAAGAGATTTACAAAATTTTCAGTTTATCTTTCATAACCTTGGTATTAACCTCTCTGATGGCATTTTCTAGAATATTTAGGGAAAGTAGAAAAGGCAACCTCTCCATCATGGTCGACAATAAATTTATAGAAGAAAAAAGATGATAAGTAAATAGAGATATCGGGGATACTTTCAACGACTATGTGTGTTCCACTTCCAATTTTATTGATTCCAAAACATTACTACAAAGATTAGGAAAACATGAAGAAAATATTAATATTACTTCGATGGTTATATATATATAA
>KZ308716.1:453304-471677 GCA_000376725.2 Ladona fulva | reverse complement strand
TATAAATTATATATATATATATATTGAACGACTATTTACTTGGTTTAGCGGAGGAATTTTGTCGTACCTTTTTAGAGAGTTACCATGAATTTATGTTCCAAACTGTAAATTCTGTATGCTGCACTCCCTAATTTAAATACTTCATGTTTATAACACCGACTTTGTCATGGGGTAAACCTGTTCTTACGTATTACCACGTGGATCAAGTTTGCAGGTCCTTACATAGTGAGCAAACCTGTCTGCAAGATTCTTTATGCCACTGCTAGAGCCAGCATAAAAAGGCAGTATCCCCTGAGCATAATTTGTAAATCCTGCGCTGCGATTCGCTGAAAGCATGTTAGTGGCGTAAAATTCGCCTGTCGCGCGAACGACCTCTTGCGGCAAAAGGGGAAAAGTAACGCCTTTTCCAGGGAACATGGATTTAAAAGGGCCGAGGTCGGCCGATACATCCTCATTGAGGGGAAGCCATGCACCGCCAGGGCAGCGGAGGCCGTTTTTCATACCGCGATAACAACTCGGCTGCCACGTGCCTGCAGAAACACAAGATGGCGGAGGGCGCATAATTTTTTTCGCGAGGGGGATGCGGAAGGGCAAGAATGACGTAAGACTGGGCATGGACTTTATTTATTGGTAGACTTAGAGAGACGTTTCTTATCGTATCTCATACGTAAGGGCTGGGAAGTTTTTAAAGAAATCAGAAGTTTGTAAGAGCAGTAGTGAAGAATCGAACTTCTATTAATAGCCTCGAGCAAGAGTTTTCGTCTTAAATCGTAACGTGTAGTATCGCTGTCAAATTATAAATACAGCAAATTGTTTGAAACTAAGTCATAGTTGCAAAATATCTGCATACACTGCAGTAACTACTTCTATTATTTGAAAATATCTACAACAGTATTGATACCCAGCAGTTCGGCACGTGGCATACATAGAAGAAAAAGATCTTTGTGCCCTTTAAAGAACAGAATAGCGGATACAAATATGAATTGCTATATTCATTGAGAGATCTCAGATTACTTCAAAATTTTTAAGTGAACTCATAACGTAGTTCACGAAACCATCTGGCATTCCTTCAGTTTCACCATGTAACAATTCATTTCTTCAAAATGTTTTTTTTTTGAAAAGGTATTACATCGTCATTAAATGAATCAATGTTACATACATTCCAAAAATAATTTCTGTGTGGTCCGTTTCGTCTCGAAATTGTCTTTGGTCTTCGATCTTTTTCGAACTCTGAAGCTGTAGAATATTGTAAAGGAAAGAGGAAGCAGAGTCTGGACTATCATTTGAAGTATTCCATTGACTTCAATTTATATTTGCGAGAGCCATTTTTTAATTAAGACAAAAATTAAGATATATACACTGTATATTATACAGTAAAAGTTCATCGATGGTTTCATTATTTTTACAGTGAAAATGGGTATGGATTTTTGTTATCATTTATACACATTCGTTCCGATTTATAAATCATAAAGATACTTAAGGAAATAATATTTATTCCTATTGATTTATTACAACAGACATGCCATTGGTAAGAACTGTAGTCAAACTTGTTTATTTGTTATTATTGGAAGGTATTGCTTGGTAGTTCCTAAGAAATCTATATAAATGTATTCGATGAATTCAAAGATGACAAAATAAAAGATAATGTGAACGTGTTATCACAGATATACTAATTGAAGTATTAACATCGATTTTTTTATTGTAGAAAAAGAATATAAGAGACATTTGGTATTTATATGGGCTTGGAGAGACTAAGGAAGGAAAAAATATTACATTTCCACTACTTCTTTGAGCCCACTCTAATTCAAGAATTAGTAGGTTTTGCCCTCAAATTTGTTTTCACACGTCACTCATTTTATCCAGCCGGGAGTAATCTTCTATCTCCAGTCCTAAGTCTCCAGACAGTATTGTAAGTTTTAACATAATGTTATACCACTATTTATCTTTGCATACCTATGAGTTTTACCTCTGGATAAAACATTAGAAATTTAATGTTTCTCATTAGTCAGCTTTTTGCATTCTTAGCGTTATCCTGCCTGAGTAGGAACATCGTGAGCGGTGCGGAAAGGCTAAGAATTCACGTCAAATCCCGTTACGACCGCAGACGTCTACACTCTGTTTTGAAGAGCACGTCAAGGTAAACGTTCTTCATAAGTACGCTTCCCGCATAGGATTAACCTATTCACCGCTGTTTGAAACATGCAGAATTAATTTTGGTGCTCCAAAATAGTCGTTGAATTTTTGCTGCCTTTTAATGACTTAATAATAAGGGCGTTGTCTCATTTTGAAAGTGGCACAGGTTTTGTGTCCGTATCGAAAGGATGTGAATATGTGAAAGATTGTATAGAAGCGAAAAGGGCATGTAAGAATTGTAATGTCCAAGAAGATACTGGAGGTTTAGAACGGACGGGACCGGTAAATAATAAAACTCCTCAGTAAGGAGAACGGATATATAAAAATACGGAAAACATTTCTAAAATGATCGAAAGACTTTTCTTAATTTATATAAACGGTTTCCCAAAGAATATGAATTCAAAATTACGGTAACATGCTGAGTGCATAATTTACTAGGAGTGAGCGACAGAAAATGGAGTGGATTTAAATACTACGGAAAACATCACATTCGCGAATAAAAAGAAAGAGAGAAGGAAGTTTGGAGGAAAAATTTCCCGTTCTCAATAGAGGGGTAAAGGAATGGAACATGTTACTTGAAGAGGTCTTTAAGCCCTTCAGGAAAACAAATTTACGGAATTTAGAGAAATACGAAAAAAGTTCCTATTGCAATGTGGCTGTATAAAAATAATGATATTATTGTCAGTTGTAATGGTTATGCATATAGCAGTATTGTAGATATTGTACGAAAATGACTTATTATATATTGCTAAGTTCACAAATGTTTGCTTAGTAAGTAATATTAACTTTTGATTCTGGAACTATCCGTAAAGGTTTATATAATATGGGATATGGTTATCGTTGAGTAAACATATCAAATTAATGCGCATAAGGAGTCGGTACTATCGATTCCACAAACGACACCTCGATTCCTACACACAGACGGTGGATCGTGTACGACAAACTGCTTCACTTTATCGTGGCAAGCGTAGAGGACGATTCTCTCGGGAATCCTAATTACTTTGTTAGTATGTCCTTTAAATCTTATATTTACTCGTCTCTTAGTTTGTCCAGTGTACTTGAAACCACAATTAGACCAATTAATCTCATACATACCAGATTTCTGTAAAAATATTTTCCAGGGAACATGGATTTAAAAGGGCCGAGGTCGGCCGATACATCCTCATTGAGGGGAAGCCATGCACCGCCAGGGCAGCGGAGGCCGTTTTTCATACCGCGATAACAACTCGGCTGCCACGTGCCTGCAGAAACACAAGNTGAAGCTATCATTGGTGGCAAAATGCGTTTGGACAGATTATTAACGCTGATGAATTTTGGGCTATTAACTATTCTAAGACAACATGCTGCAAGGACTGGAAAATTTTCGAGCTGAAAATGACCACAGAAAACCACGTTCGTAGTGTAGACTCATTGTCCTAACTGCCTATGAATGTATAAGTCCAATATATTCTACTTCTCGGTCTCTTTGCCGGGAAACAACGACAATAACCTAAGAACGACACAGCAAGCCAAGCAACCAGTCACCACAACACACATTCCCACGATGATCTCCCGCATGAGTCGAGTCTCGAGGCAAAATATTTCGTCTTAAGAATGCAATTCACGGGTGGCGCTGCATGGCGCAGATGTGTACGAGGACCGCAAAACGAGAACCATTCCGCGGGGCGGTGCACGACGCCCGTGACGCCGAAAGCATAAGCGATAGGCGTCGCGACGTCGTTACACTCTGTCTCTCAACGTCGACTCAGTTTGGGATTTACGGCGAGGGCGGGAAGGGACCCTTGTTATAAGGGAATGCGGAGCCCTGAGGTGGTAATCTCCGTAAGTGTGGCAGCGGGAATCCGCCGTGCATCTTGTCCGGAGGCACTCTTTTAGGGCAACATCCCCCCTCTCCTCTCCTCCCCTCATATTTATTTCTTCCCTTTCTCACGCTCGTTCATCACCCCGACCTTTAATGGTTTCCGGAGCCATTTTTGCTTATCGTTCATGCTATCCTTTTCTTATCCTTCCCTTTCGACAAGGGTGCCCATTCATCCTCTGCTTGTGCACTTAGGAACACTTTTTCGGTTCGGTCGTTACGGTATTTTTTGCGGTAATGCGTCGCCGTATGCGGGCGATCCTTATTATTTTTATTTTTCTGTTTCCTTTCTGATACATTTCGTACCACTTTCTCCGACGCTCGCTGCGTGCTCCTGGGGAAGCTTTCGTTTATCTCCGCATCATATCTTTCTTCCGTAACTTTCCGCGCTGCTGTTAAGGAAACTGATCCAATCTTTCGTGAAATGATCCGGAAATTGGAGAGTTTCTGCTGATGTAACGAACAGAATTTATCTCTCTGTACGTTTCAAAAGAGATATTAGGGTCCGCGACAAGAAATTTTCGTTCTTTTGGTGAAAAACTATTTCAGATATCTAAGAGAAATGAGCTGTAAGTGTGTGCGTTATCCCTTACAGATTCTACTCTATCTGTACGAATTATGTTGATCTTTACAGAAATTGCACGCTTTATGTGAAATATGATGATATTTTAGTAAGAATTATTATCTAACAANTTTAAAGGCAATGGCTAAAAGTATGGGGCAATGGATATAACATCTCATCCTTTTGAAAGAATACGAGTGTAAATAAATCTTTTTAGTTGAATAATAGAAAACCAAACTAAAACTATTTACATGGTTCCTTTAGGTTACGGTTACAGTGGACGCAAATTCTGACGAAAGCAGATTCAGGTGAGTTCGTCAGAACAATCTAACTACTTAGGCAAATTGTATCGAAGCGGTTACTTTTACTTCCTCTTCCGATGACGCGCGAATTCGTCAGAACGAGTTGATCGTTCAAATCATGCTGATTATTCACATGATTTCTGACGATCATTCCAGTTTGTTTCCTCAGTTCTATATTTAGTTTTTGTTTTAATTTAACTTATACTATGATTATGTCGATACGCGATGACACATATACAAGTAACCCCATTTTAATTATCCACTCTTGAAGCATTCCTACAGTTTATCCGTGTAAACATTCTAGAATCAGCGATCTGTATATTTTCCCTTCCCATTTCCTGTTTTTCCTCCTCAATCATCTGTTTATGCTTCCGAAATTCACCCCTTATATCAACCTTTCTCGCTTGCCTCTTCCCTTCCCATTAAGCGTCTTTGCCTATTAAATAGCGGACCAACGCTTCGAAGTTAAAGCTCCCATTTTCCCATCTGACACAGCCCTCGCCCTCTCAGCACCCTCGCCCTTCTCATCTATTATCACCCCCTTTCTCCTCTCCTCATTCACATTCACTCTCTCCTATCTCTCCATTTAATAACCACAATTTCTTCCTCCTTCACTTTCATTGCCTCATTTTCTCGTTGCTACACGTTGATATCGGCTCACAGGTAAACGTTTTGCGCACCATAACACTTCTCTCCTTTTTAGTCACTTCGAATAAGTTTACAGTTATTCCTTTCGGAATGGAAACTATCGCTCAACTTTATTCAAAAAGTTTAGTTTTCAACCCATTAAATAAGGTAAAGACCTTTGTCCATCCGACAATGTCCCGGTAATATTAATACTGTAATTTTCACAATAGGAATCTTTGTTAGCGAAAACTTTATAACGTATGGATGATATTCCTGCATAATTCTGAAATGGCATTAAAATATTATCCTCTAACTTAATGAGTTAAAATAGTCCTTACAAACTGTACAAATATTGTTATACGTATATGAGTAATTAGATCAAAGCATACATTAGAAATATAAGTACACCTAATTAGTTTTCGAGTATTATTTCGCCTAATTTTCTAATAATGCAATGTTTTCTTCAGATGACACCCTTAGTATAAAAGTATTAAATCTTATATTTTATTTTAATATATTATTGGACATTATTTTTAGTTAATCATTTTGTTAGTCAGTGTATGCTTTGTGAACCCTTGTATGATGGATGGTCGATATAAAAGGAGCATCGTATGTCTTCAGGAGGTTTTGGAGGAGGTACTCTCTTGAATAGGCAAAATAACATGCATTGTACAAATTCTTTTCATTTACCACTACCGGAACTGGATATTTGCGGGGTGGATGCCCACGGAGTGGATGCCCAGCATACAAGTTCTCTTTAAAAGGGGCTCATTCTTGAAGGCGACTATTCTTTGAAACATGCCAGCATAATTTTATGACAGCACAATTTCCTATATAGTTAGAAAACATCCATAAATCGGTGCATAATTGTGCCAGGTGAAATAATTATATTTCTTATATTTAATATTTCTTTTTATGAACAAATACTTATTGCACGAGCACGAATAATCGGAGAAGGGCCAGGTGGAGATTTTGCACTCAAGCCACCTTTACCAGATCCCGAGTCCTAATGAATACCACCTGACCAAGTTACCTAATTCTAATTCTGTTTGTAAACTGTAAATAACAAAATCCTTCCTTAACAGAAAATTATTCTAGTGATAAGACGTAATATCTGCTCATTCCCTACGCTTCTTTCATTCCTCTGGAAAAGTCATTAAGCAGATTTCATCAAGAAATGCTACTATTTTATAGCCCTTTTGTTCGTGACACACTCGCTCTTCCATATTGTAATTCCCTGTCACTCTTTGAGCTTTAAATGCATGCGTTCGCAGGATAGAGATTAGGTTAACGAGCCATATATCTCCTTAGGATTTCAGGGGAATCTTAGCGAAATGGCAACGAATGAATTAAGTCACGCTTTAAAATAGCTACTTCCCAGTATGACGCTTGTGCACCCACAAATTAATGGTCTCGCAGTTAAACTATTGACGTTAAGTGCTCAGCAGAGGATATCTTAATTTGCATAATGCCCTAAAATTCACCACACAATTGGTTGTTAAGATGCAAATCACATAATAATACATTAATTCTCCACCCTGAGAGTAAGTTTTCCGGATAAATTTCCCATTTAAAACCTTTTAAGTTTGAGTGATACAATACACTTTTCGAAATCAGTTTTATGATGTATACAAGAGGTTTGTAATTGCCTATAATAGAATTAGTTCTGCAGCATATCTTGTTTCCCTATTCTTATCTCTTCTTTAAAATTTTTAAATTTCTGTAATTTAATAGTCATGTCTGCTGTGACATTACGTAATAGGACTAAATCATGCATGATATTAAATCATTTTTTGACTTCCTACGTGAGAAAAATTTATTTTTCTGACGGAAACCTTATCCAAATAAAATATGTGGAGTGAGAGTCATGTCATTTACACTTATTTTGAAGTAAAATCTATCGCAATTCTTTTATTTTGGTGCCAATCGGTAATATTCCGGATGTGTTTACTTTAAATATTACTGTAGAAACTAACATTACTTTACGTTACCATATAACAGATTTTAGTCAAAAACTGAGTGAGCAATATAACTTGAGTCAGTTAAATCGGAAGGTAGCTTGAAATTTGCGGATTGACTGTTTAAAGGCAATGGCTAAAAGTATGGGGCAATGGATATAACATCTCATCCTTTTGAAAGAATACGAGTGTAAATAAATCTTTTTAGTTGAATAATAGAAAACCAAACTAAAACTATTTACATGGTTCCTTTAGGTTACGGTTACAGTGGACGCAAATTCTGACGAAAGCAGATTCAGGTGAGTTCGTCAGAACAATCTAACTACTTAGGCAAATTGTATCGAAGCGGTTACTTTTTCTTCCTCTTCCGATGACGCGCGAATTCGTCAGAACGAGTTGATCGTTCAAATCATGCTGATTTTTCACATGATTTCTGACGATCATTCCAGTTTGTTTCCTCAGTTCTACCATGGATATACAAAAATTAATAAGTATTATTATTAAAACTTAGACAACAAGTATATTTGAATGTTATTGGTATGATTCTGAAATACTCATATAACTAGGATAACTTGGAAGGCCTTGAAAAAGCATTTGATACTCTCTCTAATCCTTCTTTTCAGTAAACAATTCGTTCACATGTTCGGTTTTTCCACTGCTCATTAAGAAAAACTTTAATAGCGATTTTTCAAGGAAATGCTTACCGTCGGCTTCCATCTTTGCTGGTAGACAGAAGTCGAATGATATTCAGAACTCTCCCGCACTGAAACCGCTGTGTTCTGACGAATAAATCTGAGCTTTTCGTCAGAATTATCGTCCACTGTAACCGTAAACTTAGTTGGAGGGGCGTATGATGTATTCTTGGAGGTTGTGTTTAGGTTGAGCTATCGGAATCAGAGCCATATACCCACGGTATCGACACTCATTCAGGTGCACTCATCTCACCTTCCTTGGTGTATAAAATGATAACGATTGAAGATGTGCAGAGCGATGTTCTTATTAACAACTCCTTCCAGCAGAGTAGCATTTGTGTATAAGAACTTGATCCGGATACAGTGATTTATCTAAAATATTTAGACTACAGGTAGATATTACTAATTTTATGTTGATCATAAGATATGGCATATCAATTTGCAATTTGAATCGAAATCCTAGCACGATGAATGACACTAAATCTTAAATATTATAATGGAAGTAAAATTTGAGTCAACGTTGTGGATCAAAGGTTTAAGGGAAAATGTATCAAATCAATAGGTCGAATACAGGGTCACATTTCTTAATAAAGGTACTTTGAAGTGAAACTTCTTTTATGAGGAAATATTTTAATCACGTAAAAAGTTTTGACTAATACCTTTTTTTTTCTTCATAAAGTCACCAATCTCAGTTTGAGCTAACAGGCTCACGTGAATCCAAACCCCGAAATTTATTTCAGTTTGCCTTTATGAATTGTTTACAGTGAAAATACAACGATGGATTTGAGTAACTAATTATGATATTTGATTTGTTTGATAGTATAAAGAATATATGTAAGCCATTAATATCCGGTACAAAAACTTGGAATGTATCATAATGATTAAAATTTTTAGGTACATTTATGAAGCAAAGGATAGCAAAGCTTCGAAAAGCAAATCGGTATAACTTTTTTACAATATACTTATTTTATGAAGCTTTAAAATTGAGGGTATGCTGCATATATTTAGTAAGTGAACGAGCTAAAAGTAACCTATTAAAGCGAAGAATACCTTTGACTGTATTACAGGTGTTGGTTACACAATACGTTACCAATTGTAGACGACAATTTGGACGGCTGAAGAAATTGCACGGCTAGAAATGTATCAAAAGGCTTGAAAGAGCTTCATCAACTCCTCTGAGTTGACGAAGTTAAGGATTCATTTTGGTATGAAAAATTCAACTGCTCCGTAAGCTTTTCATCGTGTCATGGGCTGAAATTTTACTCAAGAAAACAATCTTCGCCAAGAGTAATTTTTTACGCAACCCATCATAAAATATTTTAACTTACCCTTGCTCCGGCCACGTCAGCACGAGCGATTAATTTAAAAAAGAAAGAACGGTTTAATTAAGCTGTTTCAAGGGAAACAAGGGGCCACTGATGAATTCGCATTCCTCGCCTGTTACTGAGCGACCTATTAAAGAGTTTATCTTTCCGATTAAAAGGACTTTTTCGTCCAACATTTCCATCTCATCTCACAACCTCGTTTTCTCAATGCCACGTCCTCGGGAACGACCCCTAATCGCGTGCGGAGGAAAAGGGACTGCCTGCGTTAAAAGCGACCGTTAAATATCACGTCGTAGGAAAACCCTTTTCCCTCTCGAAATCCCTTACTCTCCCTTCATTCCCCACCCAATTCATCCCTGAAAGTACCTTCCATTCGGCGAGAAACTCTCCAACTCCGGCAGCCTTGCTCTCCTAATGAAATTCCTCGCGCGATTACGAGGGGGAGTAACCGTTGCAGCCACGCGCAATTCCGATCTCAATCGGCGGTCGAGAGTTTGTCAGCACTGAATGCACACGGCGCTGATTAACATGATTCCGCGTGAGACGCGCCATCTGTCAATGCCTTCGCGAACGACGTTTCAGCCCCTTGAGGGAAAGCCCGTATCAATATTGTCGGCACTGAAGGGGTTGCTGAGGAGTTTGGATAGCTAAACGTCAGTTTGCGTAGTTCTGATATGTTGAGAAGTTGCTTAAAGTGGAATCGGCATTTCTGCCGGATTCTGGAATATGTTAACGCGCATTGATGAGAAATTTGAATGGTTTTGAAACAATGCTTTGGTATTTTCAGTTCGCTCCGTCTATGCATTCGTCATACATTCAATATTTAGCTTTTATGCCATTTTAGTTTAGAAAAAAGTGAATTGATTTATTTACACAATACCACAATTAGTTGTCCCAGTCAATTATATAAGTGATAAAGATCTGGGTCTATGGCGAATTATTTTGTAGTCAGCGTAATTAATTATCATTAATAATTGGGAGTTGACTCGCTTGAATTAAAAAAATAGCTCCAAGTTAAGACCCATGAACGATACATAATACTGAAATTTAATGTTTTTCGGTTTTATATCAATACGATTGATTCAATGGAAAATAATCTCTAGGGATATTAATGAAGGATCGCTATACACCTTTACGACAAGTGATAGGAGTAATGAGAAATGTTGTAGTTACAGTCGCAATTACAAAGAATTGTTCAAATTAGACTCATGTATTTTCCCACAAAAACTGGAAACGAATTATTATTATACATCATCATTAATTCCATATCTACTATCCATAGTATTCTCATTGTTCCATATTTATTAGATTAATAATGATTGTATAGGATATTGAAGAGTCAAACTTTCAGTAAATGATGAAGCATATGTACGAGGACAAAGACAAATTTTCAGTTTTCTTTATTCAGAACATGCTACACGTATACCAGAAAGATTGCGCTGAGAATCACTGACCTGTGTGAAAAATGTGAGCAATCGTTTTGAAAACGCTCAAACCATCCTGGATGAAAGAGTTCAGTACGCTATAATCGAAAGACGATTATTTTCGATCTCAAATTTAGTTCTTTTTGAGGCTTCGCATAAACCTCGCTTTCATCTTGATGCAGTTTCACTGAAATCGAATGTTTCTCTCATTAAAACTTTATGAACTCACTAGAATGAAGACAGTTTCATTTCATTTTCCGATGAGTTACATCTACATCTACATAAGTACCCTGCAAGCCACCTTCCGGCGTGTGGCAGGGGGTGTAAACACCAAGAGTAGAATTACTTCTTTAATTTATTATTATCGCGTATCGTTCGCGGAAAAAAAGTCTCTAAAACGACTTGTCCTCGCGTCTATTTCTCTTATTTTACGCTCAGTTACTATTGGATGAGGAAGGTATTGACTAAATCGTGTTGCTTTGAACCAATCCGTATCTATAAATGTAATCTTTATGTTTTGGAACACTACATCCGCTATTGAATTTTTATACAAATAATCAATTGTTTATAGGCTGTTTCTTACGTGTAAGATATTTTATTCTTATTTGCGTTAGACAGGTGTTTTTAAGGTCATCAGTGTAACATGCTGGTAAAGAAAAATTCTGCTTAATAAGTTCCATAAGATATTCTTCAACCATCGACGGCAATTATCAGGTTTTTATAAGAATATTTTCTATAGAAATTTTAGTTAAGTTATTAGTAGCTTCCGCAGATTTTTTCGCACATTTTTGGGTATCGTCTCATTGTATCATTCCCAATCAAAGTGGTGTGTTTATCGTAACCTTCAATTTTTTACATGTAGTAGGATTATCCTTATTTTCATTTAAGATATGCTTATATATTTTGGAATCACGACAGAGATTAATTAGATATAACAAGTGAATTGCCTCAACCTCTCCCAAGTGAAGACGCTTTATCGTCATACTCTCTTGTTGGTACACAAGGTGAACGTACTCCATGTGTATGTTTCTCCTCTATTTGCCCCGGTGTGCAGTCCTAGCGTTCTCTTACCTCAGCAATGCCATCTGCTACGCAAAAATCATGCATTCAAGCAGTATGCCCCTCCACCCTGAACTGACATACGCTATATACACATTCTCTGAACTAGATTGCCTCGACCTGTCACTCAAGGAAGCAATCCAATCAAGATCTCCAAATCGGCATCACCTTGTAGGCTGTTGATTATTTTTACCTACACTGAAAATAGCGCCAAGAATTTCCTTCCCTTATTCTTTTTATGTGGTGATGTTTTCTTTTTATGGATATAATTATGTAGCAATGTAATGGATTTAATATTTTCTCTTGGTATTTGACGTTTTGGCTGATTTACATTTAGAATCAAAGTCGGTGATTTATAGTTTGGTAATTCATGTATTTAGATAGTCAATGCATCACTTATATATATATATATATATATATATTAGTATAAAGATATTCGAAAGATTTGAAATTAAGTTGACAGGGAAAGGCCTCCATGTTATTCAACGTTACCTTCAGGGACTTTTCTCAGCTTGCGAAAGAATTCATTACAAAATTAAGTTTCTCATATAGTCCAACTATTTTTAATTCTGCTTAAAAATTCATAACAAAGTAGCCACCTTTGTATTCTATGGTTGACGTATTTCTTTGCGTAGGCTTCTTTAGTCGCTAAATTGCATACAATGTTTTTATTTTGCTTATAAGCAAGTAAAGTTTTTCGTGAGAATAGAATATTGATTTTTGTCAAAGGTTTTATAATAGCATAGGCATTTATTTTAACTTTACTTCCTTTTATTGTTAAGTTGGAAAATTGATTACGAGTGTTTAACAGACTAGAACTTGGTGCACAGTTCTATATGTTCAATAACTGTATAGCAATTATACTTAAAGTTTAACTTTAGGCTTTAATTACCAAGAAGACATTTTATTAAAATTCAAAATTGTTAGACTTGAAAGTTTTTTTATGCCAACAAAATTCAAAATATGGTAATGATATCAGGTTCAACTACGTGTTTAATATTATTTTTTAATTACTTATCTAACAGATGTATCATTCTTTGAAGTTGAACAACATCAAAATTAAAATTTTTTTTAAATTTATATGAAAAGCAGTTTTAATTTAGTTTGGCCAAATGATGACTCTTACCATTGCAAGTCAAGCGCACAACATGTGGCGGAGATACTGAGGTTTATAGATAGTCCACCGGTACGTCTTTACGACCGGTCCAAATAGACGTATCATCATCTCAATTCCTGTAGAATCGTCCCTACAGTGTAAAAGTTAATGGGGCACTCAGAGACACGCATGAACATTTCGCAGGGTTGTTTTCCGTAACGGAGTTCAACGAAGACGCACCAGCTGTGTCTTTGGACGTTCGAGAAGTGCAACGTGTCGTTTCAAGCAAACGGATGACCATCGTAAATGGCGAGAATAGTTCGATACAAAGCCCCCTTCGACCGCAGGGCATTTAAACTCCTTAGACAGCGGTCCTACGGTTGCGAATATTTTTCACGATTATAGTGATGCTAAGCCTGATTTTGGTGCGATTAAATTCAATCTCCTGCGTTAAATAAAACTAGCGATGGTTTTCTAACATTTTCCTTTCATTTTACATGCTATACTTTCGCAAGACATCGCAAAAATCGGTGAATCATGTTAATGTCGGCATTTAAGTTCGAGTCTTTGACATCATAAAGCAAAGTAATCCACTCTTCGGAGTTCTTTCATTGTCAGATGAAAATCATTTCATTGCAATTATTCTGAAAATCTAAATTTACTGTTTTTAATTCGATGCTTAAGAAGCATAGTTGATACTGATAAGGTTCGTGAACATTTCAAAGTTAAATAGATACTCGTATTTCAGTTTCAAATTTATTTTGTCTAATCAATTTTACTTACACCACTGTACATTCAGTGACATTGCTCCATCATTTAAGTAGGGTTTATAAAGCCATTTGAATGTGGGTACAAATAAATAAGAATCCTAGAGCAAGATGATAACAATAGGTACGTGTATAAAATGTGCGGTTTAATATCTTGAAACTTGTCATTACCTAAGAGTAATATACTTTCTTCTAATTGAAAGAGTAATATATTTCATGTTTTAAAGTGAGCCTATCAATTTAGTACAGCTTACAATTAAATCCGAAACAGAGAGAGGACAACCCTGCTTATTATTGCAGAAGAAGATGATGAAAGTTTTGGCCAAAGACTACCAGAAAACCGTTAGTTTTATGTTAGAACGTTTTGTGTAATTGATCTCATCTCGCCAACCGAAGCACCTAGCAGGATGGTTGAGGGTTGAAAGCCTCCTGTTTGTGGTTGTCTCCATTATTTCGAAGCGTTACAGATTCCACAGATTTAAGATAAGAAAACAAGTAATTGGATGAGTCTTTTGATAGTAGCTGAGGTATATCCTACACCCACCCAATCGCTTTAAGGCTTTTCTGCTTTTTAAGAAGAACACGTTATGTCCAATTTTAAAATCTTGAATGCATTTTCAAAAGGACGCTAATCCTATTGGGAGTAGGAGTCGTTTTTATCCGTTTAACTACCAACCCAAAAGCTGGTTGGATCTTCCTCCCCTCTACCATTAGCTACCGAAAGCTTTGGAGAAGGAATGAGGCTTACCATATGATATGAAGGAATGAGGCCATATGAAGAGTACGGTAGTTGATATCTTCTTTTAGCTACAATCGTATTGTTGGATCATATCCAACTATGATTAGCGTGATAAACATACGAATAACACTTTTTATATTATTCAACTTAGAGTGATCAAGATGAATGCGTTGGTTATATCTGGAGTAATCTGAAATTAAATACGGGAAATGTTGGAATAGTGGAGATAAACAGACGTACATTCATATCGTCATTATTAATTAAATCAAGATTATCAAATAACTTCGACGAACGGTAAATTAATCTACTCTAATTTATGTGCGCAATCAGGAGTTACTGAATTATACATGTCGCTTGCAAGTTATTGTATAGGTTAACGATATCAAGTCTATCACACCCGGTGGAATTTAATTACAACGATAATCGACTATATTCAATAACATCTAAAATTATAATAGACTGGTTCCATATAAAAAGATAAAGAAAGCTATACAAGGCTGCTATGTTAACTGCTCTTGTTGGATAAATTGAAACGGTACATTTTCAATTTCAATTTTCAAACCAATTTTCTCCTAATTCCTTCGCCAAGAGATGTGTGATTACATAATCTATTTTCGTTGCAAGAGAAATTTAGGCATGCTATTAACTATCGCAACGTGATATAAGGAATTGGTGACTGAAAACGATTTGATTCTTCTCAATTTTAAAGGTTTTAATAAATACGAACATTGAATAGTCAATAGATTCCAAGCGTTATTAAAGAAAGAAGCACTTATTTCATAACATCTTTCAAAGTATTTCTTCGATTTTAATAACTCTCATAATTACTCTATATAAGAGTCTGAAAATGACATAATTGATTGTCTTGTACTTAAAACGTTCCTTTCTTTGTTTGAAAGTCAAATCAAAGATGAAAATGTTTTCTATTCATTCGTAAATACGATAACAAAAAATGCATTGTTTATTAGATGATTTCGAACATCAAAAATAACGTGAGAATTTATAGCATAACTGTAGCTTATTTGCACTGATACTAAAGTGAAATGCTTTCAAAATGTATCCTAAATCAAAATATAGGTCATACCAAAATACGACAGAGGAGAAATTAAAAACAAATAACGATTCAGTTAAAGAAAGGAAAAAAATTAAAGGAGATACGCATCCGATGTTACTCAAATTTTCACTATTAATAATACGTTAGATAACATTGCAAAGTCGTGAAAGACGCATTTCAACGGGTGTCAGCAGCTGAAGAAATGAAGAACCACTTTCTCAAATTATGGCTACATACATCTCTGAAGAATGGAAAGAAAAAAAGTCTTTTGCCAGCAAAGATGTTAATTTTCCAACGCAGAAATCCCTTTCTCAGTTATTGAGTGGCTTCTTTCTTTATTCAAGTCACAATGCTCAACTCTCAGAGAGTAAGTTTTACTGCTCCGTGTTGATATCGACATTCAATACTTTTGGGGCGAGAATCGACGCACTTCTGGACTCACTCAGCCGTTTTAACGGATCAGACTCGCATCCGGCGATGGGGTATGGAGAATCAAAAAAATTCAAGTCACTGGAGCAAATCACGAAATCGTCCCATTGTGTGTACGCTTGCATTTATCCGCTGTTTTGATGAGACAAAAAAAAGGCGATATATGGAGATATTCGCTGGCAGCGCCTGGTGATAGTCATTTTTTCTCGATGGAGGACAATCTCGGGGGAAAGAGAGGTTGGTAAGTAGGTCGCTGACAGATGAGGGAACCCTCCCACGTTACCAAGAAACTTCCACGGATTCAGAAGCTTACCTGTACTGAATCGCTAATGAGCATCACATCGCTGCTCTTTTAAGGGAGATGAAGTCCTCTTTATTCTCTTCGAACTGTCTAAGGGTGACTTTACTTCGTAACGGGGTTGCAAATGGTCTCTCTTGGGAATGCAAACAAGTGATGCCTTCTGGTAACCGAGGAAACTCTAGGCAGTCGAATTATGTGGAGGGATTTCTAGGAAATAAGAAAATAAGGGTCTAGGAATAAGGAAGTAGACGAAATAGATTTCCAGAGATTTGTCCTCATTTTAATGTTTCCGTCCATGTTCCTAGTTTTTTTCGCTGGTGCTTTGAGGTATTTTTGGAACAGTTTTCTACTTTTGTAACAAATTTCCCCTGTGTATAGCCCGCATTAGGCCTAGCCAACAGATAGAACGTGATCGATCTGTCGCTTGTTGAATGATATTCGATTGACCGTGAACGTTCGTCAAGGTAACTCAAGAGTAACCAATATTTCTTTTCGGTAGTTAACATATTTAAACTTATAGAGAACCTACGTCAGTGTTATCGCCATAAGATTTAAGTTGTAAAAAGTAAAATCATAATAATGATAGTGTACGTAATTGATATGACAGTTTTAATAAACTATAGTTTTAATAAAGATAGGAAAAGCGATTGCGAATACATAATTTTCAATTCCCTGAATAAAATATTCTGTCGGTACGTGCCACTCATACGTGTACTCACGTATGAGTGGTAATTAAAATTAGCAAATTAAAATTTTTTTCCCAGCTGTATATGTTTTGGTGTAGTATTGATGTTGGTTCATAATAGTAGTACAGTTCAAAGTGCTTCGACAGCTGAGGTGATTTCGCACATATGAGTTCCGGGATTCGAACCCCGAACCGCTTTTACCAAAGGTAAACCCGCTGCTTGCTAGGGTATCTGGAAGCCGCTCTGCATAACAATTCACCAGGAATCATTAAGATGCAAAATTAATTTACCTTAAACCTTCAGAATTTCATACTTCTCATTTTTATCTCCCCAAATTTGGTTCATTTACTATGGACTCTAAAAGTGGATCGACTTAGTTGACCTGATTCATTTCAGTCCCTGTTTACTCAATTTCTCAGTAATTCTTCAAAGGATTCCTCATAATGCAAATGGAAATTCCTCGAAGAATTCCAATTCGGAATTCCAAAGTCTCTTCATTGTGTACCTTCTTTTATGAAAGTACTTCATATCTCAAGGGGAACTTTAGAAGAAAAGTAAACGATTTTATTTAAGTACTCCATTCTTTTGTTACATAAAATCATTCATCGTTCGTTCGAATTCCATAACCTTATGGTTGTCCCATGTAGTTTAAAATAATTTCATGATATTGATGAGTTGCAAAATTGAGTACTATTTTTAAGAATTCTTTTCAAACTATTTAAAGAGTTTTATTTTAAAGTCTTCGAAGCAACCTTTCATCAATATGTGTTAGTAGCAATGCCCTACCCATGATGGAACCTTAGTTTTGCGAACAGGTTGATACAGAAACAGGTTTTGGTACAGGAACCTAAAAAGCAGACACGTATTTTAAGTTATAATAAAAATGAAAATCACGTTTTTTCCTAACGAGTTTTATTTTTAAGTCTTCGAACTGACCTTTCACCAACAGTAATGCCCTAACCATGTTGGAACCTTAGTGTTGCGAAGGAAATGCTGATACTTACGCCATTGAGGTCAGCCATAGTCTTGCGCACAGGTTTTTGTCGGTGAGGAATATTGAATTTGTGATTTATTCGAATCTTTTCACGTAAAAAATCATTCTTTAAAGTATTTCAGTCTTAGTATTCCCATTTTTGGAAAGGGGCACAGGCCAAACCTCAGGTTTAACTTTCTACGTCTTTCGGCGATTTCCATTTGGCTTATATGTTTTCAGTCAGCTTTTGTTGAATTCCGTGTGATTTCGTCTCTCCGTTGGATTTTAAGATGTGATTTCAGTAATTCAAATTCAAATGTAATCAAGCGTATCATTTCAGAGTTTATTTTTTTGAATTTGAAATGAATGCTATTCTTTCTATATATAT
>KZ308716.1:430488-453084 GCA_000376725.2 Ladona fulva | reverse complement strand
ATTGCCAGAAAACTCTTTTCTCCGGGAATTTTGCCGAAATATTCCCACTCCTTTTCCAAAACTTTTATTTCTTTTTCAAAAGCTATCGTATTTCATTTTTATGGATGCGTGTGTATGAATTTTTGTAGTACGAGGATCAGTTCTTTTTATCGTATAACTCATGGCTTCCTGCTAATTTCTCTGCCTCGCATCCAATTATATAAATGATAAAGCAGAATATGTTCGTTTAAAAATTTCAAAATGAAACAATTATTCTGCAAGCGGGAAAACTGTAGCTTCCCTAGGTTAAAGATAACAAGTGTAACAAATGTCAATCTCAATATGTTATTAATGTGGAATTTCACAATGTGCTCCTACCTTTCTTCGTACACAGTAAGGTTATCATAAACATTCGCCAGTGTGCTGAAAGAAATCGCCGCCCTCTCTACATGATAGTATATGATCAAAGATAATGTCATTAAAACTCCACGAAACCTTACAGCGATTCTTTATAATAGTGAATTAAATATTACATTCTTATTATCGGTGACTTTATGAATATCCAAAGAAGATGGATTATTTTACCCCTTCTGATTTCAATAGATAATAAATTAATAAAATATAAATATTATGAATATTCATCCACGTAAATATCCTGCAAGCTGCCTTTCGGTGTATGGTAGAGGGTGTAAAGCGTTCGAGTTACCTCTTTAGCTTATTGTTGTCGCTTATCCTTCGCAGAAAGAATGAATCCCTAAAACGACTTGTCCTCGCATCTATTTCTTTTATTTTACGTTCATTGTCGTATCGGCCGAAGTAGCTGGGGGTCGCATAATAGCAATTACGTCTTCCGCGAATTTACTTTCCCAGTCTCAAGCAATCGCAGCCTAACTTCTATTCTCCTTTCTTTCAAGGATTCCCAACCTGCGTCTGAAGTCATTTGCGTAACGCTTTCCTTTCTATCGTAGCATTTTTGAACAATCGTATCGCCTTATGCTGCACTTTCTCGAATTAGCGGGTAAAAGTTTCATCCGCTGGATCCCATGTATTCGCTGCATATTTCAGATGGCACCTAAGGTGAAATGACATCGATCTCTAACCTTATCATCGTATCTAGCTACGAGTACAAAACGCTTTATAAAACCGAGCTTTTTAGTTGCTTTACCGCAGATATTTCGGAAATGTGTAATCCAGTTTAAGTTGTTGTAAGTTATNAAAAAAGCGTCCGCCATTTTGTGACGTAATACCGCACAAATATTGACCAAGATCATCGAAATTAATATACAATATAGGGAAAGTACCATGTTATCAGAATATTACGTTTTTTATTCCATTAAAATCCTTTCACAAGTCCACCATCTACTTAACTTATAAGATTTTCGAAGAAAAATTCAATCGGGCGTGTTTTTGGAAATTTAGTCATGTTTGAGCCTCAGTAGCTACGTAACAGATGGGATATATGAGAAATGACTTACCATTCCATGATCAGCAATCATTTGTGTATATACATGCAAATATTCAGGTCTGTATCTAAAGAAAAGCCATTTTGGACTTTTGTCCGGCTTTTTCCGATTTCAGCCCACTGTGCGGCGGCCTTGCGAGGGACCGAACCTTTTCTCCTTCTATTTTCCCGTTTTACAGTGATTCCAGGGTCATTCGCGTTTTCCATTTAAGACGTGAAACGATAGCTAAAGATTAGAACGACCACATCGAAGTATTCTTCTTTCTTCGTTCTGCCAAACCATTACTCAAATCTCAATTCATATTCTATATTGTACGCTTTAAGGAACTTTATCAGCATCGACTGTTGTTTTTATCATTTGGGAAATACTCGCCGCCCTCCCGAAAATTTAAAACTCATTGTTAGTGGGTGGTATGGACCACGTTGGCGAACTATTGCCTGGAATATGAAAATCGTTCGCGGGAATGCTAATTACTTGCATATCATTGCATCGGGTACATGCATATTTTCCCGGAGGGTTCATCAAGAGACTTTTTTTTCAAGTGAGAATAAAGTGGAAAATAATCCACCTAGGGTAATTTATATTCATAATCCGTTCCAAGATCGTCACTGCTAACCAAGACCGTCGTTATCCAAGGCGCGATTTTTCACAACTCAACCGCAGGTATAGTTGTGAAAAATCTCGCCTTACTCATTGATAATGGTACAATAATACTCATTTAAATGTCATTAAAATATGGTATATATAAGAAATTATTCAATTATATTTTCATATTATTATTAGTTGAATGAATAGTATCAATAGCAGTTTTTGATCGTCAATCTTCACCAAAGGGCGCTGTAAACTAAAGCCTGCGTCGTTACCCGAGACATTTTTTTAATCGCAGCCACTGGTACATTTTAATTAAAGCCGTCGTTAACTAAGGTACCAATGTATTTCAATTTTACATTATTTGTATGTGGGCCACTCATGTGTTTCCGTATAGTTTCATATACCATGGTTCAATTTGGGGACGAATGCTATGAAAATGCAGGCGACCTTCTGAGGGTAAACGGCTTTCCACCCCTCCTCAAAGAGGAGGTGTAAAAGCCCTCGCGTGGCACACAAGTCTATTCTAGTTAACCAACGGCACCTTAAGTCTATTTTCGGTGCGCGATGGCCACTATGTTAGGCCATACCTTCCATTATTCTTTCTCGGGTTTATTAAAAGATCCGAAAAGCATACAATACCCAGATACAGTCGTGCAGTTTATTGTAGTGCAATAACGCGATATGTAAGTTTTACGACATTCAACGCCTTGTTCAATTTTATATTTCACTTCTGAGAAAAGTTTGGGAGCCACTGACTCAGAAAGTGAAAAACACGTGAGGCCAAGGAAGGGGAGCTGAGACCAGCGGAAGGCACGAGCGTCATTCATTTAGCTTTGTTAGTTTGATTTTACTAGGCGAAGGAGTCCGTCATGCCTGTAGGGGTAGCCAAAGAGGAGAGGTACGTTTCGACGCTTTTCGGGGTATAAAGCACTGCGGTCGAGCCGCCGCCTATAAAGTGCTTTCAAGCACATTAAGCAACCAGGCGCTCAGTCTCACCTCACCCCAAATCGTCCTTTCTTCTGTTGACTGCTGAAGGATACGGTTCAAAACTTTTCGAAGATACCTCGCTGCCCAACGAAGGACGTCGCGTGGTGTCGCAGATATTATCGCCTCTTATCGTCTTATTCAGCAAAATATTTACTTGGCTGGATTTCTTATGTATAGAGGAATTGCAGGAAAGGAGACACCAGGAGCAGATTTTGGATGTGCTTTATTGTAAATACTTTGAAGTGAACATTTTATTACAGAGAGCGGTCGAGCCGCGCGAGGTTACTTGTAATCAGACAGTCACTCTGCGAGGGAAACTTCTGCACTTTGGAGGAGGGATACCACGCATTGATCAGGTAAAGATAACTTATATTTTTTTATTCTAGTGATTATTATGTAAGCAATTGGACAGTATTTTCTTTGAAAATCTTTGAAAATTTAAGAATTATTTGATCGGAGGATGGCTGTTAATTCATTCTTTGGATATATTGAGGATATTCAAATTGCTGTTTATTTTCCTGTGATCTACTTTCGGGTTTCCATTTTGAATATCATCGATAATAGATCACGGAAAGAATTTTGGCTTCATAGTTCCCAATCACTCTCTGGATTCGTTAGACGATAGAAAATTGAACCACTTAATGTTTCTTGAATCTCGTGCAGGTCAGTATTCCACTTGGTTCGAGTCAAGTTTCTTAAAAATCATCTAATTAAAGATTTAGGTAGCTATCTCGCCAGTACCGAAAGTTAAGAATTGAAACTGTACTAACGTCGAATTTCCTCATACAAATTAGATTGTAGACGTAAGTAGTTGTTTTGGAATGCTTCATTTGTTGCTCGACTGCTCTTTCTATGTTTAATCGTTCGGGGCTCTCGGATAGCCAAGGGGGTGACGCGTTCGATTTTGGTGAAAGCGGTCCCGGATTCGATTTCCGTTACGGCTTGAGTGCTAAATGAACTAAGCTGTCGAAGCACTTTATAACAATACTACTACTGAATTCGGCGTCCACTATTGTTACTTGCCGTTGAATCATACGAAATAATCATTTTTTTCATTCATCTCCTTTGCATTACCTCACAACTTGCGCACATTGTCATGTCATACATCGTTAAGTGCAATTACAGTCTATATATTCGAATTTATTTTTCTTTCAGTTTCAGGCACTCATAGTACTTCCGTGACTCAGCCATTGCTTTCATCGCCGCACCCACAGGTGGTTACTTCGATAGCTTTGCCTTAAGCCGACCTTTCTGCACGACGCAAAAGGATAGCGATGTGTCATCGTTCAATCAAGGACTCAAGGAGGAGATGGGATACGGATCACTTCTTTAGAGGCGCTGACCTACAGCCGAATGAAAAGAAATATGGTAATTATTTGGGTCAATTTTCATATGAACTTACCTATATCTCGAATAGTTTCGATTTGTCTTTGTCATTTAATAGTATTTTTATTCTTCTATTATAGCCCTCATTGGATTCCGGTCTTTTAATTCTCCGTCATAATTTTTCAATTCATACTCTTTCCAATAATTGTTTATCTATGAAAAAATTTAACTGCTCTAAAAATTAGCAAACTGATGTTAAATCAATAGTTTCTTTGAGATAATATTTTCAAATGTTTAATTTTTTGTTACTTCATTATTCCAATTAGCATTCTACTCTGTTTCAAAACTTAGCTTTTGTACCATTTAAAAAATTTAAGTAATTTTAAAGTACTTCCTCCCCATATATATGGATTATACCGCAAATTTAACCATTTCGTTAATAGTTGTGTAGAATTCGTCGTACTGTTCCAAACTGTTCCTTATAAAATGCAAGTTTCAGCGCAATATCAGAGCAAACGTTTTGTAATGTATTTAATCTTTTGATATTTGCAAACTTTTATAAACATAGGGGTTCTCCAGAGTGATTGCTATAAAAAGTTTTTCTATTATTTTGCTTAAGTTATATTTACCAGAATCTTATTTTATGAAGTAATAGCTATTCTTAACTATGAAAATTTGCGTTATTTAGCATAATCATATTTTACGTAGATTAGTTTCCTTTTCGGAACAAAGTAAACTTTGACAAAATGTGTCCACTTTTCAGAAACCGAGATGTTAGATTTCCAACGACCTTTTCTTTAAACTTTTCCAGATGCTGTTGTGGTCTGCAACCGACCGCGGGTTTAGACTTCATCCAATTGATGGGTTGAATCTAAGACAGCGCTTTATTGAACAGGACGAAGCTCTAACAATACTCATAACCTGCAATATTTCCCATCCGCCCATTGAATTGGCGTTTCTAGAATGCAGTTCTTATTGTAAACTGGAATCTGACCCATGGCTGAGCTGGAAGTGCTTCGAGAGTTGGAACATGGCTAAACATTGATGGCAATCATTCACCGAAACAGGTTCTTATTTAAGTTGAGGGGATAATGGCACTATTCGATTTTTATCTCGCATGGTTTTCCACTAGAATAATTTTAATATATAATATCACCTGTGTAAGATTTGGCATCCCTTCGGTTTAATTTAGTTTTTACGGATTTTTCTTGGAAGAGTTGATCTCCAATACTGTAGAAGATCTCCAGATAATTTTTATAATTCTGTAAAATCGGTTAAAGTGGACATAGTAATTAAGGTTCTTAATTTATTTAAGGGAAAATAATGGTTATAGGTTATTTTGGAGCTCTTTATATATTCCAATGGCATTTCTGTTTTGAGATTGCTGTTTATTTAATTTTTAAGCAGTAATATTTTGGTGAATTTTGTCAAAATTGAGTGAAATGATGAGACAGACTATATGGAGTTGGATCGAAATAGGCGATTTCATCTCACAAAGTTACTTTCTTTGCTGATGAGATTTTTCCATCTAATATTTTACACTTCTTGCAGGATCATCGTCTTTTGTTAAATTAAAATTAAATTAAATAACTTAGTTTAAATGTGATCCTCAAACTAATGGAAAGTACCACGCACCTACTTTAATCATTCCAGTCCTGATGAACCAAATTCCATATTGGCGTCACTGGAGCCCACGGAAGCGCAAACAGCGTCTACGTTCTACCGGATCGAATAAGAACAGCAAAGGCTATCAATGAAACGTAAGTTTATCACCCAATACCTGATTGTAATCTGTCCTGTAAATGGGAAGAAATTTTGTGCGATAAATTTTACCAAGGTGATTGCTGATGACTGTACATATTTTTCTATGAAGAGTTGCTACGATAAATTCGGTTTGCGTACTCATATGCTTCAGGAGGCAGGCTTGGAATCTCTAGAAGATGCAGATTTGAAAAAAGGATAACTCTGATATACAAGTTCAGAAAAAGCACGTTCACTGATGCTATATCTGATATGATGTATCTTCTTTACATAGGCCGTTCTGATTACGAGTAGGATCAGAAATTCCTCGGAGAAGCGAAGTTAAATCTTAATTATTTTATGCGCGCTTTATCTTTGTGTTGGAAATGCAGGCTTAACGAAATTCTCAAAAGAATTGAGTGCGATTTCCTCAACTTATTGAACTGCATGTTGGGTTCATTTCAGAGTAGGATTATCAGATCTGTAATTTTTAATTATTACTGTAAAACTGTAAAAGTTTAAACTGGAGGTAACGAAATTCTTCTTCGGTCATCTAAAGTACCTAACTCGCTTTAGTAACTCTTGACTTTTCTTTGGTCAGTTGTTCCATAACAATAATTGGTGATAGTTATTTTTTTATTTTGAGGACCAAGCCACAATTAGAATCAAAGCACGAACTAGCCGAAAGAATAAAAACATGCCGTCCTATCGACCGCCATGTAACCTTCTTTCTTCCTCATATAATTTAACATAATTTTACCTTTTTCATAAAGTAATATATGAAGTTGTTAATCGTTGCACTCAGGAATTTTATCTCCGTGGTCTAGTTCTATTACACGAATCTCATTTTAAATTGATTTATCACAAAATGGTAACTTATTCTTTTGAATTTGGCTATAATTTCTATAGAATTGAGAGTTGATTTAGGTGGAATAGACTGTAATACTTGATTTAGGTGGAATTTGTAGTACGTATAAAACGACGCATGAAAATTGATGAGAGACTGGCTGTTTTTATTACAATTTTTTGTGTTATAAGAAAAGAGGATCAGAGATGCGTGGGATACTTACAAACTGAAGCAGCATTAAATAATTTGGTTAGATCAGGAATTTTATTGCGGAATAATTGGTTTGCGCAGCAAATTGCCGAATTCGAATGGAAATTAAGCGCTCAATGAAAGTGTTCTGGATTGCTGCTGGTATCAATCATGGGAAGAACTTAATGACATAAGTTTTAGATATGAGTAACTTGAATCAAATGTCATTTCGACTATTCCTCAGGAGTAATATAGATTCAATACGAATAATTGTAAATATCAATTGACGCACCGTTTTGAAAATTGTAGAAAACTTTTCTTGAACTGAAAATTTAAGCCATTGCTAATGTATTTTCTTTTGTTTCAGGTATGGATGAATTTATCATATTCATTAATTTTTTTCCCGATAATCCATAACTGGAAAAAATTCCATCAGATTAGGAACCATTCTGGAAAAAACTACTGCATCTTACAAAATATTTGTTTGAGATGTTATTGAGCGATGGTATCTGCGATTATGTATACACTGAACGGCATCTACAATGTTATTGGAAATCTTTTAAGTAAGTGTTGAGAAAGCTTAATTTTCCACAACTTCTTTAATGTGCGTAATTGTGAAATGACTAGTAATAAAAATTATAAACTGCACAATGTTTTATTTGTGAACTTCTGTGTAAGAAATTACTTCCATCGATTTCTTGAACATTTATCATTCAAATTGTTTACTAATGTTGCTAGGAGTATTGTTTTCAGTATTATGGAACATTATAGTGTGAATAAAGTCAGCAAAATAGTTCATCAAAAGTGATGGTTGTGAAAATTAGTCTAAGTCTGTATGGTGTTCTACGAAGAACGGCCGAACCCCACAGATTGTATTTGTGTGGAAAATACGTTAAGTTGATTTAGAGGTATAAAAACACTCCGTAAGACGTCTTTCGGCAAGCGGAACTCGCGCTCAGGAGACAAACGGGAAGCTCCGGATTACCGATTTCTAGGAAGCCCAATGATCATTTCGGAAGCAAGGCTAATTGCGCTGCATTAAAAAAAACACACAGGAATGACTATTATATAGACCTGAAGTTTATAATGGCTTTTCTTGGAGAGAAAATATTCGTAAACTCTGTTCGAATCTTTATATATGATGGAAGTTGTTCTTTTATTGTACATTATCATTGCAGCCGAAATATTGTTTCACACGATCAATTGCAGCAAACTTTCGAAATGCACACCCTCGGGGGAAAACATCAAAGAACCAATTATTCTGCTGTTCGGACGCATAAAATAAAAGAACATAGACCATGGACTTATTAGCTTATTTGGTCTTAGCTCCAATCTTCTCCAAATATTTGAGTACAAACCACTAGATAAGCCAAAACTTAAAAGTTGTCATACAACAAGAGGAGAGGCATAATAATTTAAATACCACTTAGTGTCTAATTTCCGCCGTTATTGAAACAGAAATAAGAATATCATTCTATTTTATTCGTATTTACTACCATTCAAAAACACAAAGATTTTTCTCATGGGGTGTGGGTAAAAAATTACTAATCTTTTCTCTCAAGAAGAAATCAAAATAACTGTCTATACAATCCACAGAGTTAACGCTTAAACACTATCTTATTTTCAAGAACAACGTTTGCAGCAATAAATTACGTTAAAATGGAAAATATGAGCAATTAATAACACAGAGACCGCTGAAGGTTTATCGGAATGCATTGAGTAAGAAGTGCTTTCGTTCATTAAAATATTAACACAATTTCAATAAAATATACTACTTCGGTCTTGACTTTGTGGTAGTTCTCCATAGTTCTCCAGTTCTCAGGTCCACCTGAGGATGATCTTATAGATCGAAACCATGGTCGTGAGTTAATAAATATTACTGTGGTAAAGGTATAAGTATTCTTCTTTTTCTCAAGTTTGATAACACAATTTCATGAAATAGAAAATTATTTGCGACAGCACTAAATGGTAATGACTATTCACAAAAGCAGCATGACGAATTGGTTCAGCAATTAAGATGTCCCTTAATACTCCTATGTTAAACAGAGAAGACACTTAAAACTAGCGGAAACGTGACTCAAACCATGTCTGCTTTTTGTTTTAGAAAGTTTTCCAAAAATGTCCATCTTTATCAAAATGTGATTTCAAGGATTATTAGATTTTAACTACATATAAAACAATGTAATGTAATGACGATGATTATAAATATCAACTTATTACTATACTATATACCTAGTACAATACTACAGAATATATATTTCGATAAACTAGATTTGATTTATAAATCTGGGAAATTGCATAAGTACTATCACTTTGTTTCTCCATCCAAAGAATGAAATACCTCCAAATGTTGCTGGTTAAGATTTATTATCTTTATAAATACAAACCACCAAAAATCTATGCAAAAAATGACAATCATCGTGTATTTCTATTTATAGGAAAAGTTAATCAGCTCAAATAATCATCCTCGCATTTATTTTAGTTAGATTAATTATTGAGAACTTTGTTAACTTTAATGTATGTACCATTGTAATTAGTTGAAAGTAATAATGAAACTATCTTGTACTTTCACTTCATCTTCGAAAAGTAATGCCACCACCATTTGAACCAATTTTTAAGGACACGAAGAACACTAAATAATATTGCAGTACTACTTGCGAACACACAAAACGAAATGGGAACGAAAAAAAATTCGCGCTTCGAGGGAGAACACCGTCACTGCTTACACATATTTTGCTACTTACATTATTTTGAAAATTATCAAGATTTAACTAATATAAAAATAGAATACTCTCTTCGATTACAAGATTGAACTACATATCCTCATGGTTTGTCGGACGACTGTACGCTGTTTTTCCTCTTCCGGAAAGAAAAGAGAATCTCTGAACTTCAAATGCATGACCACAGGAAGGTAGAACTGCAGAGAGTTTAAGGTTGAGACCAGAGTCAAATGGAGCTCTGCATACCGCCACGTTTTGGTGAATGAGTAAAGGAGGAGATTTGGAACCTTATTGAGTGAAATATTTTTTAAACACTCTTAATTTTAACACTTAATTCAAGATTTTTACTTTTATACTTAAAAAAATATCCCTGAATTAGAAAATTTACCAGCGAATTCATTCTATTTTTTGTTGAAATAAGTAATACTGATCACTAGTTGTATATAGTGCTACAGTGTAGGATGCAGAAAAAAATTAAAAAGTAATTAACTGAATGAAACTAACCTTAATTCATCAGCAATCGTAATTTTAGTCAGGTTATTGAAGTTGAAAGGCACAAATTACTGTAAAAAACTAATAAAGATGCAGAATAAACACTTTTACCATTACCACAGAATTATTTATTATACGACCATGGTTTCGACCCTTCGGGTCATCTTCACCTGAAGATGACCCGAAGGGTCGAAACCATGGTCGTATAATAAATAATTCTGTGGTAATGGTAAAAGTGTTTATTCTGCATCTTTATTATGGAGAACTACCACAAGGTTGAGCCAGACTTAGTTAATGTAAAAAACTAACCTTACACAAAAGTCGCAGAAGGCCGCCTAGATAAATAGTTAACCAAACCGAATTATTCATAATCTGAATATGCTGAGAAGGTTAAAATAATGATCCAAGTCTAACTCTTGCCCTCTACTGCTTCGTTTTTAAAAACCTGCGGGCATGTAAGTGATTTACAATTGGAGATTCACCTCTTCGAAAACAAAAGTCGGAGGCTTGATATTTTGGAAGAAACTTGAGACTAGGAAAACGAAGGCCACTAACATTTTCAATGGATAACTGTTTGTATCTGATTCTACATTACTGTATATTCCTAAATCAATTTTCAATCGCTGATGATTTAATTTAGATCACCCATTGCTCTCATCCTCAGTCTCTCAGCCTTGTTTTCCTGCTTCCTCTCTGTCAATTAACTCAAGTGCATATACTGGTAATTGTTTAATTAATTTTCAATCGATGTCTTATTTTGTAACTTTTTTTTTTCAACCTTCCTAAACCCTTTCCTCATCCCCTCCCTTCCCTTATATTAATTTATCTGACTGCAAGTGGTCAGTGTACCGGATGAAGTCGCATGGCGACGAAACCGGTCGTACACATGTTTAAGTTTATGTGGAATTTACATATTCCTATTGTATAGCCTGACACAGTTTCATTTCATGTAATGGCTCAGCTTAGTATTCTTAAATATTCAAAATCTCCTATGAATGTATTTCCAACTTGGAGTAGAATGGTATGGAATGGCCGTATAAAATTAAAAAGAAGATTATTTCATGCAAGAGAAAGGGTAAATGTAGCTTTGCACGTGAAAAATCTCAAAGAAAAACAGAAGTTGGAAGGTATCGAACTAGAAAGTATTCTCAAGCAGTTTTGGCAGACTGCGTTCTTCTAACTTCTTTCTAAAAGCTAAATTGGTTAAACCATATGCCAGAAGGCGGAAGATTCCAGGTTGCGGTCCTGGTCCTGTCAGACTTTTTTAATGTCCGATTTTCCTTGGTAGGAGAATACTTCTCATTCCTATGCCTGCAGGATCTTTGCCCAGCGCTTTGATAGGCATAAGATATGGGAAAGGCATCGAGACATAACCATTCTGTCCTTAGTTGAATGCATCTTCGAGTGTGCTTTTACACTAGTGCAGAGCGTCAAAACAGTGAATGAGTCATTTTTGTCGTTCTGGCAATATTTTTCGAAGGAAATAGATCTCCTTAGCAGATCGCACAATATAGAGTATATATTGCTGAATCAAATGCATGAATATTTAGTATCTTGGGATATTCATGCGCCAGAAAATTCCTTCTTTATCGCCATAACCACACCGATATGTAACCTATTCATCTATATTAACCGACTTCTTTGTTAACAAGGATTTACTCAAACGATAGGAAAAAGGCATGTTGAAAGATAAAAGAGCCGTGGAAAAATTTGGTGCAGTTTTTGAATGGAACTGTGACAGGTTTTTAGAAGCTTGGGCTGCTTGAAAAATGTCACCGAGTATTCTTCGACCGTGGACTATGTCAGTGGCGTTTCAATTCATTTCCGATGATTTCACCTTCGCGGCATCACATAATTGGGTAATCTGGTTCAAAAGGGAAGGTAGCATTAAACAGCCATGTTACGTCACGAGTAGTGATAGTACTAAATTTACAGAGATTCAGCAGGCAGCGAAGAATTTCCAGAAGCAGGTAAATACGATAATCGAGAAATTTGATTGCGATTAAGTTATTAATACTGATCAAACAGGGTGAGAGTACTGAGTGAATGCTAGAAGGATTTTCTCCTTAAATGAGAAAAAAAGAACGGAAGTGTATTTAGGGAACATGAACAGAATTACGCATTACGTATTATACAGCGCAGTACTTCATTACCTCATTCATAAAATTACTACCAAAGGTATTTCTGTGATTAAAGAAAAGCGGTGGTGATTCAAAGGGGAGTTGACAGAAAGAGTCGTTTGGTAATGTATTCGTGACTAGCTTAAATCTGGCAAGCTAACATATGAACTTAATAAGGTTTATTTTAAAAAATTTCCTCAAGAGTACGTCGAGAAAAAACTTTATTCATTGGAGAGGTCAGACCAATCAATGTATGTACGAAGTGTACAAGCTAATCGGAAAGCATTTTATGCTGGTCTTGGTGTACAAGATATTTACGCTTTGGTTGTTCTTATTTCGAGTATCAACCCTATCATTGTAAATATTAAAAATATAATACAAATTTGAGTGATAATTGCATTTTCCGTATTATTCCGTATTATTGACTGTTAACACCTTTGCATCTTATATAGGAAGGTTACGATTATGAGGAACTGGTTAATTAGTCTTATATTAGTTTAACCTTACCGGTAATTTAGTAGAGAAGAATAAGTGAAAAGATGATAATTGAAAGAAACAGCAGGGAATCAGCAGACTCCAATAAATTGCATATCGAATGAAATTATTTTTTAATGACACCTTTAAATAATGAGTAACCTAACTCCATAAACGTTATTTTAGCGACTTTTATGAATAGAAACGGAAATCAAAAGATGAATATATTTTGGGTAGAAATGCTTCGAAATCTTCCTCGAAAATAAGGAAGATTTTCCAATAAAAAAACAGGAATGTATACATTTGCCTTAATTAAAAGGGATGAAAATATCGATGTGGGACTTCGAATTGAGATTCTTGTTCCGAATGAAGGAGGAAGATATATCGCTGCATTTATATGCATGGCATGAGATAAAGAAACCAAAATGGCGGAATTCCAACGTTTTTCTTCCCATTCTTGCAATGAATCATTACCATTCCACCCTCTCCTTCATTCTTTCTTCCTTTTCCTTCCTTCTCTTTTTTCCTCCTTCATACGCTTCTACTTCTTTTGTCTTATTCTAATGCTTAAAATTTACAATGAGTTATGTTCCACCTTGCATGGTTTCTCTTTTTTCTTTTACTTTCTCTTTATATTTTCCTCCTTTTTGTATGCCATTTTTCTGTCTTTTCTTCCTTTTTCCTCGCTTTTATTATTATTCCATCAATGTTTTCCTTAACGTTGATATTTTTCCCCTCTACTGCAGCTATCCTTCGATAGATTATTTTCCATGGTTTCTTTCTTTGTATACCTCTACTTTGATATCTATGAATATCATATTTCTACTCCATCCTTTACTGAAGTCTCTCTCTCTCTCTCTCTGTCACTACATTTTTGAATTCAGTAATTGCTTTAGTGTAACATCCCCTATAAACTATTTTTATCTCAAGCTTCACCTCTATCCTTTCTAAATTCTCGCCTTCTACTCAAGCCCCTTCCTCTATACTTATTCTCTCCAAACGTTTCTTTAAAACCTTCCTTTATTCTCTCTTTAATTATAGACATAATTGGCCAAGTGACATTTTCCGCTCTCGTTCCTCCCAATCGCCATTCTTCCCAAACCCTTTCCTTCTTTTTCTTCCTTGGCACGTAATAATCCTTTTTTTATTTAGCACTAGCTGAACTTTCCGTTGGTTTTCAATAGAGAAATATAAATTGATAAATACAATATTAATTACAACACCACAGAACCCCAAAAAACATCCTATTTACTGTAAATATTCAGATGGAGTAATAGAGTTTTACACGAAGAAAATAACACTTCTTCGCTTCATCATTTGTAAGATATCGTTGACGGTTCATTAAGACGACTTGGCTATCCGGGAGCCTTTTCCTCTTCCTTTTTCCCTTTTCTTTCCTCCTTTTCAGGGATTTTCTCAATAAGCCTTCAGTTGTGGAGTTTTTCCCCACAACCCAAATCTTTGTGTTTTTATAAGTGTATACATCTAGTCTGTATATATCAGTATCACTTATTTATTTACTACACCGCCAATCAGTTTATATCTACTCTTTGGTCGGGTCAGGTCATGACCTGCTACTATTTCCTGACCAATGGAATACTTTTCACTTGTCTTTTGGTACAGGATAGAGTAAAATGTATTTTTCATTTACTTTTATCTCAGTTTTGATCATGGCTGTGATAGTATAAAAGTTACTGAAATACGAGTTATGCCGAATAATGGCATTACTTGAGGTCTCTCCATTTTGAATGCTGCGAAAAGCGTAGATTCATTGAGATTCGTTGAAAAATCTGGTGCTTTTATTGTGGTTCACTTACGTGGACTTTTTCTGCTTAGAACATTCTGTCTCAGTGAGAAAAGTAATGGCAAACTACCTCATTCCTCATTTTGCCTATTCGCTTCAATTCCCTCTTCGAGTCTTTTCGTTGACTTTTGCGGAGGGATGAGGTTCAAACAAGCTTGAAGGCCGATTTTTTTGGTATTAATGCAATATTATTATTCTGTAATGTGACTTGAAATTATTTGGAAGGGAGGCCATATTGATCTAAACTCGACGTAAAAGTAAAATAGGAACTGGAGAAAGAAACGTATTAAAATTACGGGATCATATAATATGTTATTATATCATCATCATTTTACGCAGTCATCATTTTACGCAGTCACGGTTACATTTCCTCTATCTTTCGTGTTCACTGCGAGTTAGTTCCCATACCTTTCCATTCCTCAACATCCATCCTCAGGCCTGCCGCCCTCCAATCCATCCTCATCCCACCTCTTCCCTCTATCTTCATACTCTTTTCATGGTGCAGAGCCATCTTTAGGAAAAATAATTCCTATAATCATACCATCCTCCCACCTCACCCTACTCTACAAACCTCTATCCTATTCACACCCCCATTTTTCCACCGATTCTCTCCTCTACTTCACCCCTTCCACCATCGTCATCCTTCCTCCCTCTCCAATCTCCCCCTCCCCAGCATCCTCCCTTTGCATATTCCGTAGCCGTTCTCTGAATTGCGTTTCTGCGCGTTGGACTGAGGGAGGAATCGGCAATGAGTTCCCGACTGTCGGTCACCGTTTCCAACTGTGGAGCTTTTCCTGGCGCCTCCCCATCCTCTATTTCCCTTTGATGAAAAGACCGGTAATTGAATCGCCCCTCGTCACGCGAAATGCGATCCTAAACCGCTTCAATAGGGAATCTGCATTTTACGATTCTTCATTCACTGTACGTTACCTCAAAATCGTCATCCCGTCTCCCATTTTCTCCCGCAACCTCCTCGTTCGGCCGTTATTCGCAAGGTCGCTCCTCTTTATAATCATGTTCGATTGCCCTACGACTAGCCAAATCACTGCCCCTTCCACCCGTTATTTTCCTTATGCCTTTGAAGGAGTCCCTCCCCAAACTGAAATCTTCCGCAACATCTTGCCTCCGAAATGATTTCTTCGCCTACCGCATGGCGTCTGAATGGCCGCTCATTTTCCCGAATCTGCAGTAGTTTTAGGCTAAAACTTTCTTTTATTTAAAGATGATATTTTTTGCTCGCCATTCGAAATAAATCTTTCCATTGCATGAAGAGTTAGATAGAAATTACAGCATGGTTTCATGTAATTATTTTATCTTTTGACGGAAATAAAGTTACTACAGGTGCTTAGATCCTGTAGCTGCGCCTAGATTGTTAAGGAAGAATATACATTACGAAATTTTTATGTTCAGCTTCTAAACGATAAAATTAGTATTTTTCATTAGTAGATTCATTAAATCCAACAAAAGCATTCGTTGTGTACAATATCGTAAACGGATAAAATAAACAGAGATAATGGTTTTCAAAGTTCTCAAAAAAGATTGGATTATCTAGAATACGGTTGGGCGTCACTTAAATTAATATTAGGCTAAGCTCCAAGCGTAGAGGTATTCTTGAAGAGTAACTTTGCTTGATCAAACGAATGTCTAAAATTTCATGTTGATTATCTATTTGAGGAAATTTAGAAACATGTAGCTTTTTCTTCGAGCACCAAGGCATTTTTATGAATTATTTATGATTTGTCTTCAAAGAAATACTTATTCCAATCTTACTCAAGCTGACGGAACAAAATAGTAGTGATAATTAGAAAATAAGTATGCCAATCCGTGAACGCTTCTTCGTTTGCGAGCGCACGAACAGTAATTGGTCAAAAACCTAACTTAGTATACTTATAGTGTAGTATAACGTATGCAGAATTTGAAATAAACGTCTTGCTTTATATGCGGAAGAGAATTATGGTGTTATTTTGCCCAATGAAGTAATTGGAAGGCATAAAAAAAGCATTCAGAAGGGATATTCCCTCTTCATCAACAGGAATTACTCTTTCATGAAATGTTTGCTACCTTTTGCTTTCGTAGCACTTCAATTTTGTTGCTTTCAAGCAATGGTTTGGGTGACTTTTAGCGAGATCCGGGATCTTCTTTCTATTGATAGTCCCTATGTTGCTAATATTAACTCAGCTCTAAAGCAGGAAGAACAGATTAAAGGGAAGAGCGAGCCTTTTCGGTCGTCCAATTTCCTGAGCGAACATGTAACGGGTATAATCTCTAACAGTAATAAATGCTTTCGTAATTCTTTTTATCTCTCCATTTCTCCAGACTTTTAATATGGATGATAATGTTCAGTTATATCGTAGATGTATTTTCATATTCATAATAAAGTAGTAATTTTTATTTCCTAATTAAAACTAAAGTATGAACTTCAGGTTAATAAATGTATGTACCATTTCTGAGAAAACAGGGAGAACTGAAACCTGAATACGATTCTCAGTACTGTAAGTCATAAATAATTGAGAATATTAGACGGAAAATGATTTTTATTACAAGCATTACTGTCATATTTTCATTATTTTAACATTTATATACAAGCACTCATGAAAACAACTACGCACAAATCAAATCCTTTGAGTAATATATTCATTATTTCTATGTTGGCGTTTGATGCTATTAATCTTAAAGGTAATAAGCCCTTTACCAGGATTTCTGAATGCATAGCTACAATTAAAACTTACTAGATTTAAAAAAAGAGCGTGCTTCAAATGACCTTACTCTTTTTAGCTAAGGGTTATCAACATTTTCTTTCATTTTTTTGGTTAAAAATACGTATTAGATAGCAATTAGTTTTAAGATAGTGGGTGCTCAATAAAGTCATATGTTGTCCTAAATCATGTTCTGACGCAAACATTCATTGAGTGTATTTACTCAGTTATTTTTTATTTTATACGTGTTTATGCTGGTGATGTTGCTGAATGGGTATCAAAAATAGGAAATGGATCTATTATAATATTCCTCGAAGTATTTGTGCGAATCCGGCACCACGCCATGAACTCACGGGTCTGAGATTAAAAGGATAGGACAGCAGAAGAGTTCAAACCTCAGCGTTCGAAGCATTTCTCCTAATAAAAATGACTTTTGGCTCATGGAAGGGACGAGACAAATAATACAGTTGAATGTAGTCATTCAATTGTTGTTAACACCAAAGACCACTCAGTATGCGCACGCGGAGTGCGTACTGAAAGGTCTTTGGTGTCCCATTAATATCTACGTCCTGAGGTGGTTTCCTTGTTTTCTCATTTTCATCAGACGTCCCTGGTCAATATGTCATAAATCTATGATCTATGATTTCAGTGACAATTTTTGTGAAGGTGGTGTCTATAAACCTCACGTTTATGAAAATCAGTGTCAATCAACGTTTGACATTATTTCTTTGCTTTTTTCATATGTTCTTTCGTCCAACTAGAATCTATTAAGTTCATTTTGACAGCTTAGGTTCCGGAGCAAGAAATATTACGTCCTTAAGAGAGTGGGGAGGGTGGCCAATCGATGATGATTGCAATAAAGCTACTCATCTTCGTTTGAATATTAAATATTTGGAATTATCTCTAAACATAAAAACACTCGTTATCTCCCTGCAATTCCGTGAGAAATCAGTCTCTCTCCTTGTGTTTCTACGTGTGAGATACTGATGTTCTTACTATATCGATATCAGCCCCAAGAGGTCTAAATGATATTACGAAGGGTCAATTTGAGTTCATGAGTAGATTGGAAATCGATGAAAAAATAAAATTTTACTACCACCGTACGAATACACTAAGACCACCACTTACAACTGCAGTATCATAGGAACAATAAACGCAATACATTACAGGTGGCAACTTAGAGTTGAGAGAATCTGTTTTCACATTGAGCTCCAGGGAGACAATGGGTGATTCTGAGTTTAGAGATTGTTTAATTTTATTCAACTTTAATTGGTCTCCCTCCCCATGGCCTAAAATATGTCATTTTTCTGGCTCTTCCTCGACAACCGTGAAGACAAAATTTAACAGTATCCTATAGCAGTGTTCGACAGGATCCGTGGATACTTAAGAGTTCGGAAAGCGCTGTATAATAGAATAAAATATCATATCGAATAATTGCATACCGAAGTGAATTTAGTGTGCATTTTTATAGAATAAAACCCACATGCAAAATGTCCGATGCTGAAGATTTTTACATGTATTATGAGATTAATATTAGTAGATATGTATAAAAATGAAGCTGGGTAATGATAAATCTATCTCAGGACCATGATAACTTGCTTTAAAACAAGAGTAGAACATTTCCAACGGGGGTATATCACAGTGAGTTCGTTGATAAGAAGGGATGGCTGGCTCTCATTTCGTCTCGGCTGTAAACTCCGATTTTCCAATCTTCGGAATAAATGGTATTTGATAAGGAAACAATCTAGCTGTGTATAAATCTTTTTTTGATGAACATTCTGTAACATGCACTTACACCTAAATTATCATCACTAATTCAACAGTTCCTTCACATAACGTTTAACCGATTAGCTATGATATTTTTGAAAGAATGCGGCTCATTGGGAAGTGGAAGATTTTGCCCTCGCGTTTCATCTGTAATTTGTTTCCATTTAAGACCGACTCTTTGTTCTCGGTTTCACTCGCCACCATAATTTGCATTACTATCTTAAACGTTGGATATATGAATGAACCAGCATCTCCAACTCGCATAATTCGCTTTGCAGTCAATTTAAATGCTAAATAAGGCAATTGCTTCCCAAAGTGATGGTCGTGTAGACTGTACGCGCCGGAAGCCTTGGTATTCTGAATATTCATTAGGCATTTAAAATGAGGAACAAAATTTAGGTTCCATTTTTATGCAACAATTAAGAATATTGTGCAGTAACAGCAAGAAATACGGAATTGGAAAGATTACCCTTTATGTCGAATTGATGAATAATCATAAGAATTCCAAAGCAATAATTAAATCAAATGAGGTGACTAAGATTCTAAGTTTTGCGCTAAGGTTTGCAATTATGAAAATTTTATCTCCAATTTCGGGAATATATATCAAACCGCTTACCGCTTTGATATACATAGCCCAAGAGAGATTGCTCATACAAATTTTGATTTTTCAATTGAGGGATAGGAATGAAATCTACTCATCAATATTATGTATATGAGATAGTATTATTTAAGTTTGAAGTATGAAAGGAATCTATGAAAAGATACGTGAGTGCGTCTGAGGCGAAAGCTTCAATTCGAATCGCAATTGCAGGTCTGGTTATTAGGATGTTTATCTGAAAAGGAAAGTAGAGCGTAAAGGGAGTACAAATGTGATGTTTGCATAAATGTAGACTGTAAACTAACTCCGCTAACAAGACGAAGTCGAACCTATCAAACAGTTTCTCTGTTCGCATCCTCTTGATTTTTGGTGCATCCCTGAGGAATTCATATTCCGGGAATGGATCGTATATTCAGCGCCGTTTTCGTAATGCGAATAGAATTGGGCGGTCACAATGCATTAACATTTTTAACGCGGGTTGGATTGCTGCATCAGTACGAAGAATGGCAGGAAATGGCACCCGAAGTAATTCCTCTGTTTCCCTTTCGAGTCCCAAAGTCACGCATGCTGCTCATCACAGTCACGTTTGCCTGATTGTTAGATTTGCATAATGCAGATAACCAAACTCGAGCAGTCCAATCGTGCACGTTGCAAATCCTCGATATTGTGTGATGTATTCACTCGCTCTGATTTCACTAACTGCTTTTTAGGTCCAGAAATTATTCTATTTTACTCTCAATATTCTTGTTTACGTTTTGTTAAAAAATGTGAGAATAGCTGCAAACTAAAAGGTTTTCTGTTCTTATACTTCTTCTATACCATCCCCATTCTGTTGGGTTGAAAATAATTTTTAATTTATTTAGAGATTTTCGTCGACGTTTTCTCTAAATTTACAAATTACAATAATAATACTATCAATTTCCGAAAAATTCAGTATTTATAAGAAAATTTGATGTGCAAATATTATAATTATCCAAAGCTTATATCGTAAGTTGCTACATATTTCCTTAGGAATGAACCTTTCAGGCAATTGAATAGCCCGAGGAACCTGACCACTGCTAAAACATTCCAATGCGCAATTAGACCAACAGTGTCTCAATTTCTTGTAGAAGTGAACTGATAAAGAGGATAACGAGGTGAACTGCTAAAGAGTGACTCAAAAGGAGAATTTCAAACGAGAAAGGGAGCAATGTCTATTTTTGTGGAGTTTCGGCCTTCAATTTTAGTTCCTGTCGTGTAACGGAGTTGTTCACATCGGAAACGGACACTTTTATTTCAGAAGACATTGGTACAGTGCAAATACTTTACGTTTTGTGGTCTATCTCAATAGAAAATGTGATTTGTTGCCTGTTTTAGTTGCTCAACATGCAATTATTTTAGTGGGGTTAGGAATTGCAATGGAAAATAAATGGGAGGTCACACAGTGTGGAATTGTTGGAGATATGCTGTGTTGGCGCTAAAGAAAGAAGAGCTGTACGTTGGAAGTGAATATGGTGACTATATAGTTAACTTCTTAATTCATCAGTTAACCTTTGATCTCTATTTTAGCCTTTAAATTTCCTCTTTTGTGGGAATGAAAGAGAAGTGGATCGCATTTCCGCATCAATGTGAATAACATGGCATTATTTTACTATTTCGTCGTATAATGTGCGTATATGCATGCACTGCTCATTCCACTATGTTGGATATGGTTGCAATAAGTATGGTTGCAATAAGTGAAACACGTGAAGGTTTCTTCGGAGATATTCGTGAGTGAAAATGATTACAATGAGAGTGAACCCATTGGTTTATTTTTCTTTGTTTCTTACATCACCAGTGTTCCTCATAAGTTTAACATAACAATTTTGCTAAAAATAATAATGATGAAGTGCTATTATTTGTTATTTGAAGGCGTTACTTTGAGAGTTCACATTGAAGGTAAGAAAACATTCCCGGCGTATGTTATTAAATTACCAGCCAAGGTAGTTAACTATTGCTAAGCGTATGAAATATTATTTCTATTGCTTTGTGCCTCAATTGTGTATGTACCAATACATTCTAATTTAAGAAAATAAATGACCGGTCGTGGTGGCGGAGTGGTTAGCGTGTTAGCGCGTCCCGGGTTCGAATCCCGGCTAATCGGATTTTTCCGGTTAGGGAATGGTCGTGTGTGTGTGTAATTTATATCTGTTATTTATCCAACGTAATTTGTCAAGTATGGCTGTTGTTGGATATCTTAAAATAAATAAATTTAGCTAAGCATATAATTACATTTTTTCCTTCATTCTTGATGAAGAAATATTAAACCTTTGGTTCATTTAATAGGTATTTCAGTATCCAACGTATCAAACGGGAGTGAATAACTGTCAATAATGATCTGCTATAGCAACTTACATAAAAGGAATTAATTACTTCCCTGTTAATTACTTTTTAATGTACCATAACGTAATAAAAAATGCAATGCATCTTAAATGATGAGATTCATTAGTCGACAGTATATGGATGATATCTGATTGAATGACGATTCATGTAAAAGAACGTATTTAAAAAATATTGCTACCAACTTGAGGCTTTTTGTTTGGTGGAACATCTGAGCTTAAATGTCTTATACCTTAGAGCATTTTCCGTGGTAAAGGCTCCATTTCAATTTGTAAGCTAATCATAAGGATAAACAAGCGTTACTCTGTTCAGATTATACAAGTTTATGCACCTACAGCAGCAAGCAGCGAAGAGGAAATTGAAAATTTCTACCAGACTCTCGGCAAGGAACATGACAAGGAAGATCACCATTATAAAATCATCATGGGCGATTTTAACGCTCGTG